>JAVJAQ010002109.1:0-17500 GCA_032362365.1 Zygogramma bicolorata
TGCATACTTTCAAGGATCGATGACAATGGAATTATATGAGAGAATCGTCTCAATTTCCCAACTGAGACCTTCAGAATCAACGATTTGTTTTCTAGCGACTTCGAATATGAAGTAATTTTTGACGAAGGCGCCAATTTACGTTTCTTGCTGAAACACGGAAAAAGTATCAGTTTTTGGAATGTATAATAATGGAAACTTTGAACGCGATCTTGACCAAGTTTGGAAAGTCATATTGATTAATTTGAACTTCGGCATACTTTCAAGGACCGGTGGCAATGGAATCATTTGAGAAAATGGTCCCAATTTCCCAACTAAGACCCTCAGAATTAACGATTTGTTTTTCTAGCGACTTTGAAAAGTACGTAATTTTTGGCGAAGGCGCCAGTTTGCGTTTCTTGGTGAAGGGCGGAAAAATTATGCAAACTTTCAAAGACCGATGACAATGGAATTATATAAGAAAATCGTCCCAATTTCCCAACTGAGACCTTCAGAATCAACAATTTGTTTTCTAGCGACTTTGAATATGAAGTAATTTTTGGCGAAGGCGCCAGATTACGTTTATTGCTGAAACACGAAAAAATTATCAGTTTTTGGAATGTACGTTTATGACGGAAACTTTGAACGCGATTTTGACCTAGTTTGGAAAGTCGTATTGATTTGAACTCTTGCATACTTCCAAGGACCGATGACAATGGAATTATATGGAAAAATCGTCCCAATATCGAAACTGAGACCTTCCGAATTAACGATTTGTTTTCTAGCGACTTTGAATATGGAGTAATTTTTGGCGAAGGCGCCAGTTCACTTTCTTGCTGGAACACGGAAAAATTATCAGTTTTTGGAATGTATGTTCATAATGGAAACTTTGAACGCGATTTTGACCAAGTTTGGAAAGTCGTATTGATTAATTTGAACTCTTGCATACTTCCAAGGACCGATGACAATGGAATTATATGAGAAAATCGTCCCATTTTCCCAACTAAGCCTTCAGAATTAACGATTTGTTTTCTAGCGACTTTGAATATGAAGTAATTTTTGGCGGAGGCGCCAGTTCACTTTCTTGCTGGAACACGGAAAAATTATGAGTTTTTGGAATGTATGTTCATAATGGAAACTTTGAACGCGATTTTGACCAAGTTTGGAAAGTCGTATTGATTAATTTGAACTCTTGCATACTTCCAACGACCGATGACAATGGAATTATATGAGAAAATCGTCCCATTTTCCCAACTAAGACCTTCAGAATTAACGATTTGTTTTCTAGCGACTTTGAATATGAAGTAATTTTTGGCGGAGGCGCCAGTTCACTTTCTTGCTGGAACACGGAAAAATTATCAGTTTTTGGAATGTATGTTAATAATGGAAACTTTGAACGCGATTTTGACCAAGTTTGGAAAGTCGTATTGATTAATTTGAACTCTTGCATACTTCCAAGGACCGATGACAATGGAATTATATGAGAAAATCGTCCAAATTTCCCAACTGAGACCTTCAGAATCAACAATTTGTTTTCTAGCGACTTTGAATATGAAGTAATTTTTGGCGAAGGCGCCAGTTTACGTTTATTGCTGAAACACGAAAAAATTATCAGTTTTTGGAATGTACGTTTATGACGGAAACTTTGAACGCGATTTTGACCTAGTTTGGAAAGTCGTATTGATTTGAACTCTTGCATACTTCCAAGGACCGATGACAATGGAATTATATGGAAAAATCGTCCCAATATCGAAACTGAGACCTTCAGAATTAACGATTTGTTTTCTAGCGACTTTGAATATGGAGTAATTTTTGGCGAAGGCGCCAGTTCACTTTCTTGCTGGAACACGGAAAAATTATGAGTTTTTGGAATGTATGTTCATAATGGAAACTTTGAACGCGATTTTGACCAAGTTTGGAAAGTCGTATTGATTAATTTGAACTCTTGCATACTTCCAAGGACCGATGACAATGGAATTATATGAGAAAATCGTCCCATTTTCCCAACTAAGACCTTCAGAATTAACGATTTGTTTTCTAGCGACTTTGAATATGAAGTAATTTTTGGCGAAGGCGCCAGTTCACTTTCTTGCTGGAACACGGAAAAATTATCAGTTTTTGGAATGTATGTTAATAATGGAAACTTTGAACGCGATTTTGACCAAGTTTGGAAAGTCGTATTGATTAATTTGAACTCTTGCATACTTCCAAGGACCGATGACAATGGAATTATATGAGAAAATCGTCCCAATTTCCCAACTGAGACCTTCAGAATCAACAATTTGTTTTCTAGCGACTTTGAATATGAAGTAATTTTTGGCGAAGGCGCCAGTTTACGTTTATTGCTGAAACACGAAAAAATTATCAGTTTTTGGAATGTACGTTTATGACGGAAACTTTGAACGCGATTTTGACCTAGTTTGGAAAGTCGTATTGATTTGAACTCTTGCATACTTCCAAGGACCGATGACAATGGAATTATATGGAAAAATCGTCCCAATATCGAAACTGAGACCTTCAGAATTAACGATTTGTTTTCTAGCGACTTTGAATATGAAGTAATTTTTGGCGAAGGCGCCAGTTCACTTTCTTGCTGGAACACGGAAAAATTATGAGTTTTTGGAATGTATGTTCATAATGGAAACTTTGAACGCGATTTTGACCAAGTTTGGAAAGTCGTATTGATTAATTTGAACTCTTGCATACTTCCAAGGACCGATGACAATGGAATTATATGAGAAAATCGTCCCATTTTCCCAACTAAGACCTTCAGAATTAACGATTTGCTTTCTAGCGACTTTGAATGAAGTAATTTTTGGCGAAGGCGCCAGTTCACTTTCTTGCTGGAACACGAAAAAATTATCAGTTTTTGGAATGTATGTTCATAATGGAAACTTTGAACGCGATTTTGACCAAGTTTGGAAAGTCGTATTGATTAATTTGAACTCTTGCATACTTCCAACGACCGATGACAATGGAATTATATGAGAAAATCGTCCCATTTTCCCAACTAAGACCTTCAGAATTAACGATTTGTTTTCTAGCGACTTTGAATATGAAGTAATTTTTGGCGGAGGCGCCAGTTCACTTTCTTGCTGGAACACGGAAAAATTATCAGTTTTTGGAATGTATGTTAATAATGGAAACTTTGAACGCGATTTTGACCAAGTTTGGAAAGTCGTATTGATTAATTTGAACTCTTGCATACTTCCAAGGACCGATGACAATGGAATTATATGAGAAAATCGTCCCAATTTCCCAACTAAGACCTTCAGAATTAACGATTTGTTTTCTAGCGACTTTGAATATGAAGTAATTTTTGGCGAAGGCGCCAGTTCACTTTCTTGCTGGAACACGGAAAAATTGTGAGTTTTTGGAATGTATGTTCATAATGGAAACTTTGAACGCGATTTTGACCTAGTTTGAAAAGTCGTATTGATTTGAACTCTAGCATACTTCCAAGGACCGATGACAATGGAATTATATGGAAAAATCATCCCAATATCGAAACTGAGACCTTCAGAATTAACGATTTGTTTTCTAGCGACTTTGAATATGAAGTAATTTTTGGCGAAGGCGCCAGTTCACTTTCTTGCTGGAACACGGAAAAATTATGAGTTTTTGGAATGTATGTTCATAATGGAAACTTTGAACGCGATTTTGACCTAGTTTGAAAAGTCGTATTGATTTGAACTCTTGCATACTTCCAAGGACCGATGACAATGGAATTATATGGAAAAATCATCCCAATATCGAAACTGAGACCTTCAGAATTAACGATTTGTTTTCCAGCGACTTTGAATATGAAGTAATTTTTGGCGAAGGCGCCAGTTCACTTTCTTGCTGGAACACGGAAAAATTATGAGTTTTTGGAATGTATGTTCATAATGGAAACTTTGAACGCGATTTTGACCTAGTTTGAAAAGTCGTATTGATTTGAACTCTTGCATACTTCCGATGACAATGGAATTATATGGAAAAATCGTCCCAATATCGAAACTGAGACCTTCAGAATTAACGATTTGTTTTCTAGCGACTTTGAATATGAAGTAATTTTTGGCGAAGGCGCCAGTTCACTTTCTTGCTGGAACACGGAAAAATTATGAGTTTTTGGAATGTATGTTCATAATGGAAACTTTGAACGCGATTTTGACCAAGTTTGGAAAGTCGTATTGATTAATTTGAACTCTTGCATACTTCCAAGGACCGATGACAATGGAATTATATGAGATATCGTCCCATTTTCCCAACTAAGACCTTCAGAATTAACGATTTGTTTTCTAGCGACTTTGAATATGAAGTAATTTTTGGCGAAGGCGCCAGTTCACTTTCTTGCTGGAACACGGAAAAATTATCAGTTTTTGGAATGTATGTTAATAATGGAAACTTTGAACGCGATTTTGACCAAGTTTGGAAAGTCGTATTGATTAATTTGAACTCTTGCATACTTCCAAGGACCGATGACAATGGAATTATATGAGAAAATCGTCCCAATTTCCCAACTAAGACCTTCAGAATTAACGATTTGTTTTCTAGCGACTTTGAATATGAAGTAATTTTTGGCGAAGGCGCCAGTTCACTTTCTTGCTGGAACACGGAAAAATTGTGAGTTTTTGGAATGTATGTTCATAATGGAAACTTTGAACGCGATTTTGACCTAGTTTGAAAAGTCGTATTGATTTGAACTCTTGCATACTTCCAAGGACCGATGACAATGGAATTATATGGAAAAATCATCCCAATATCGAAACTGAGACCTTCAGAATTAACGATTTGTTTTCTAGCGACTTTGAATATGAAGTAATTTTTGGCGAAGGCGCCAGTTCACTTTCTTGCTGGAACACGGAAAAATTATGAGTTTTTGGAATGTATGTTCATAATGGAAACTTTGAACGCGATTTTGACCTAGTTTGAAAAGTCGTATTGATTTGAACTCTTGCATACTTCCAAGGACCGATGACAATGGAATTATATGGAAAAATCATCCCAATATCGAAACTGAGACCTTCAGAATTAACGATTTGTTTTCTAGCGACTTTGAATATGAAGTAATTTTTGGCGAAGGCGCCAGTTCACTTTCTTGCTGGAACACGGAAAAATTATGAGTTTTTGGAATGTATGTTCATAATGGAAACTTTGAACGCGATTTTGACCTAGTTTGAAAAGTCGTATTGATTTGAACTCTTGCATACTTCCGATGACAATGGAATTATATGGAAAAATCGTCCCAATATCGAAACTGAGACCTTCAGAATTAACGATTTGTTTTCTAGCGACTTTGAATATGAAGTAATTTTTGGCGAAGGCGCCAGTTCACTTTCTTGCTGGAACACGGAAAAATTATGAGTTTTTGGAATGTATGTTCATAATGGAAACTTTGAACGCGATTTTGACCAAGTTTGGAAAGTCGTATTGATTAATTTGAACTCTTGCATACTTCCAAGGACCGATGACAATGGAATTATATGAGAAAATCGTCCCATTTTCCCAACTAAGACCTTCAGAATTAACGATTTGCTTTCTAGCGACTTTGAATGAAGTAATTTTTGGCGAAGGCGCCAGTTCACTTTCTTGCTGGAACACGGAAAAATTATGAGTTTTTGGAATGTATGTTCATAATGGAAACTTTGAACGCGATTTTGACCTAGTTTGAAAAGTCGTATTGATTTGAACTCTTGCATACTTCCGATGACAATGGAATTATATGGAAAAATCGTCCCAATATCGAAACTGAGACCTTCAGAATTAACGATTTGTTTTCTAGCGACTTTGAATATGAAGTAATTTTTGGCGAAGGCGCCAGTTCACTTTCTTGCTGGAACACGGAAAAATTATCAGTTTTTGGAATGTATGTTAATAATGGAAACTTTGAACGCGATTTTGACCAAGTTTGGAAAGTCGTATTGATTAGTTTGAACTCTTGCATACTTCCAAGGACCGATGACAATGGAATTATATGGAAAAATCGTCCCAATATCGAAACTGAGACCTTCAGAATTAACGATTTGTTTTTTAGCGACTTTGAATATAGAGTAATTTTTGGCGAAGGCGCCAGATTGCGTTTCTTGGTGAAACACGGAAAAATTATCAGTTTTTGGAATGTATATAACGGAAACTTTGAAAAATCCAAATACATTTTTTTTTTCAATGAAAAATATGTTTAGCAATATCAAGAAGCGTGCTATTGATACCATACACCCTACGTATTTTTAACTTTGCAACATTTCTAAATTCGCACTATTCTCAATTTAAATTCGTAAGAAAAATTTTAGTTCATTTTTCCACAGAAGCGTGTTCTTCAATTTTCGAACTATTATTTATTATCAATTTTGACATACAAAGAAGCACGTTTCATAATAGGCGAAAATATCACATCGCCTTTTTTTCAATTAGTTATATAAAGAATTACATTATATCACTAGTTACAGGAAGGAAAATGTATTACCTTCAATATATTGATTTTTTGTCATTTCCAGCAGTTTCAGAATGAAGAAATCGTCACATACTAGTGTCTGTTTAGAAAGTTACATATCATTATTG
This sequence comes from Zygogramma bicolorata, assembly GCA_032362365.1. Lineage (NCBI taxonomy): Eukaryota > Metazoa > Arthropoda > Insecta > Coleoptera > Chrysomelidae > Zygogramma > Zygogramma bicolorata. Next base: position 6,517 of record JAVJAQ010002109.1, read on the forward strand.
TGATGTGGCAACTAGAATTCATTATAAATTTTATTTTGGAAATCGGAACCTTGGATCACACTTTCCCATAGTTCTGAGACAAGTATGAATACGGTACGTTTCTGTAAGGTGATAACTTGCACTCGCCTGGCCACCGTGCTGGGTAATCGCACGTTAAAAAGTAAGGCCTCGTTGATCCATTGCTCGCACAAGTTTCGACTTCTGAGGGTTGACGTTCGTCAGCATGTTAACGGAACGAACAATTTTGAAACAACAGTTTTGGAAAAAAATTGGGTATGTTTGAAAAATATTTCGGCCTTCAATTTCTTTTCGATTTCGAAAAATTGAATTATCTTTATTGGTGACAAAGTTATACACTTTCGAAAGTTCGAAACTGAAAACCATCAAGAATGTCTTGATAATTCAAATTTTCTCTTCTGTTTATTATTGGTTCAGGAAAAATTCAACAATTTCTTGGTCCACTAAAACACCTTCGTCTTCTACTGCATTGATTAGATCTGTTTGGGAATAATTTGAGGCCGTTCAGTGTTTCAACGATTATTTCAGACCATTTTGCATCTGTAACCAGAGAATATTTTGAGTGTGAACGTATAAGCAACTGAAGATGAATCCAAATTCTACATATACATGATTAGAAATCGAAACTCACCGTCAATTCTCCATAGATTTCGATATTTTCAAAAAATACTAGTTCACTCATCGAGCATCAAGTTTGAACGAAGGCGGCAACTATACTTAATGAGTACGTTGAATTCCAATATACAGGGTAGCTTTCAATGTAGGTAGGTCAAACAATGATTTGTACGTCTATACCAGATTAACCGCTGCATGCACTTGCTACGAATTCACACTCACCCCAATTGACTTTCATCATTCTCAATCATTTTCACTAGGGTCACTGGATCTAGTAAGCTTCGCTTACTCGGGTACGGACAATGGGCGAGGCCCTGGCGAAAATTGTTGTAAATTAGCCAATCCCAGAAGATACCCAAAAATCGGCCAATCGCAATGTAGGATAATTTGTTTATACGAATTCGGAGAATATGAGAAGAAGAAGTGTTTGAGTTCAGGCGAGTTCTGAAATTCAACAGGAAATTCCATCAGTTCTGTCACTGATTCCTCTCTCTCTCTCTGTTTGTGACGAACGACAAACAGAGAGAAAGGCATCGGTGATAGAACTGACGGAAGTTACTGTTGAATTTCAGAACTCGCCTTTCGTGTTCGTGTATGCTTTATGCTTGTTGAGCAAAAATAATTAACGTGGTCTGTGTTGTTGAGTATAAAGTTTAACCGAGTTCAACTTACACAATATTCTTCATTCTGATTTGAAATTCAAAATTTTGAAATAAAAATTTGTTCAGACTAACTATTTTCCATTCCAAGTGATGAGTTATTTACTATTTTTTACTAGATTATCACCGAATATAGTTTTGTATACCGTATGTACCGTATATCACCTTTTTCATTTGGTTACTGAAATCTCGTTCCGTAAATGACAGAGACATGAATTTCTTGGATTTACGGAACAGTGATACTGAAAACCGGTCAGCTGAAATCTGTCACCAGAACAACCGTGATTTTTATCCGGTTGTTACGGTTGACGTTGACAGTAGTATGTAGTAGTTTTTTTGTTTGTTATTGTTCTCTTGTAAATAAGAATTATTCTTCTTTATTTGGGAATTATTTCGAGATTCAATTCAAGAGTTGTGATGGCGAATCTCTTAGAGGTATGTTTGAAACACAATTTCCATAATAGTTTATTATAATTTTTTCTGATTTTAGGATAATTCTATTTTTTCATGTGGACATTGCCAAATTAGATTGGGCACATTGATCCATATTGTCGAAAAAGGCATTGCAGAGAGTCATGACTGTTTTGAAAGCAGTGAAAATATTAGCATAAATTATGAAAGCAAAGAAATGGTGAGAGATGTTAACATTCAGAAACTACCATCTGAAGTGATATCTCAACCTGTACCTCAAACATCAGGAAACTCATCAAAGGGTGATAAGATCAAATTAAATAATGATAGGGAAGGAATGAACAACATTTGGAAAGAAAATGAGGTTGCATTATTGATTGCTTCTTATAAAACCCACATGAACAAATTCAATAATGGGTCTTACACTAAAAAAAGAATATGGGTCATGATAAGCAATGAGATGAAGATTCATGGGGTTGATAAAGATCACATCAAATGTGATGAGAAGTGGAGAAATTTAAGGAAGGCCTATGATAAGGTAAAAATGGAATTAGAAAAATCTGGTAATGGAAATGTCACCTGGAAATATTTCAAGGATTTCCAAGAGATTTACCACAAAGATCCACGATTCACACCTATATGTACAGTTTCCAGTAGCGGAATATCAAAACGAGCCAGTACAAGTGATGATATTGTTGCCAAAAAATGCAGTAAATTTTCACCTGATGAAGAGAAAAGACCTAAGGCTTTAACACTTAAAGATTTAGATGATAGAATTCAAAAGAGGCATGAGGAAAAAATGGAGTTGAAGAACAGGGTTTTTCAATGGTTTAAAGATAACTTTAAGAAAGATGGAAATTAATGAGGATATACTCAAGAAACAGCTAATCTGTGCTCAAGATAAGTGAAGTGGCTGTGAAGTTGTCACTGAAGAAATTAAGACTGCCTTTGATTATTATTATTATTATAGAGAGAATATTTGTTTTTGTGTTCGATTTCTTGGGTTATGACATTGAGAATAGTTTTTTGTAAATGTTTATTTTAAACAAATCTTTGACATAAACTAAGGAGTATTCATTTGTTGACATATTCTGTTCCTTTTAGCCCTTCCTAATAGCAACCTCTGTCGATTATGTCTTTCATTTTCCACTTCCTCATACTCATCATCTGGGAATTCTTGGTTAGCAGCAAAATCTATGATATCATTTTGCATGATACAAATATTGTGTAGCACACATGTAGCAATCACAAACTTTGGCATCCATTCTATTTTTCTGGTATCTAAACAGTCTTTGAGGCATCTGAACCTTTTTTGGAGTAATCCAAATGCTCTCTCTATGGTAACTCTTGTTCTGGACAACAAGTAATTGAAATTTTTTTGTTGATTGCTCAAGTGTCCATTATTTTTAAATGGATTCATGAGTTCAGGGAGGCAAGGATATGCTTTGTCACCCAAAAGATGGGTGTCATCAGGAAACTTTATTTGGTTCTGTTCATTAAAAAAATTCCACACTTCACTTCGTCTTAGTACTGTGCTGTCATGATTTCCTCCAACTTCACCTGCATAGCAATGGGTGAATTTGAGTTCATGGTCACATATTCCCTAAAACAAATCATCATGGTTATAGGAAAAATGGATAGGTAGTATCTATTACCTGTAATATAACACTTGCAAACTTTTTCCTATTGATATAGGAATTCCCATTTTCTTCTGGTTTGGGGATTGGGACATGCATACCATCAATACATCCTATAGTATTTATCATTCCCATTTGCTGAAACCCATTTTTAACCTCTTCCAGGTAATCTCCAGTCGGCCACTGAATTATTTCTGGGCTGATTGAAATGAGTGCATTTGTCACTCTGCGAACTGTTCTAAGGTGTAGCTTTTCCAATGTTGAAGCGACCACATATAGACCTTGAAAATGTGACCTTTATTAGAATTATAATCACAGTACAATGTCAAACCTGATGATTAGAATAAACTATGCTTCTAAAATTAATCATATTCTCAACTGTATATGTATTGCATGTGAGATTTGATACTTACCGATATGAGTCTGGTGTTCCCAAATACCACAGTGCAATCAATAATTGAGCCTTTGGAGTGATGGTGTGTCTACCCCTGTCTAATATATTGGTGCTGATTTCATTTTTTATTTTTTCCAGAACACTTTCGAATGTTGTTCTGTTCATACGGAAATTTTCACGAAATTCGGCATCACTATAACGGTCCACTACATTCTCAATGTATCCTTGTACTCTGGGCAGTGGATCTAGAAAATATATGAATATTGATAATGATAGCAAATGAAATTATGATTTGAAATTTTTGGCTCTTACCCATCGGCCCTCTACCACGAATCAGCGCTTGTTCATCGTCATCACTCGAGTCGGACATTAATAAATTATTTAAAAACATAAAAGCTGCTTCCTCTTGCATCTTAAATAATTTTGAAATGGAAAAAATAAACAAAAATAAACGCCACACAGTCATGACAAGACAATTGACAGGAAACAACCGTTCCGTAAATATTTCAATTTACCAATAACCAAGATTCGACCACACTGAAAATATGATTACCGGTGCGGTTACCACCGTAGATATACGGTACATACGGATAGAACGCGAATGAAAACAAACTTCACCTTGAATTGAATGGACCTTTCTCGATGTTCACCTGGGACTTGGGTAGAAGTGATTTCTTCAAATGGGAAATTCTGAGAAAGAATCACCAAATACACAAATTTACGAAGTGAGCATTCACTATGAGAAGTTCAACATTACTTACTATTCCATATGAATAATTATTATTCAAAAAGATGACCATTTCATCTTATTTGAAACTGTTGTATAAATCTGCTGTTAATCCCAGTAACATGATTGAAATAGTCTTCATTTCCGAAGTATCAAACATACAAATTGTTAAATCAGTTGTCAGCGTAGGTAGCCCTAAAAGATAGGGCATCCTAGTTCATTCACATTTTTTTACCTGTGTTGAATTCAGACTTTCATCTGTATATCTTTATAAAACGAACATTCCTGAAGTTTCAAAGATATTTTTTTAAAATATGCTATTATGATATAGATATTATAGAATGTATTCCTAGAAAAATAGATAATGACAGTCAACATGAACTCCATCTCTACATTTCATTGCCAAATATTATTGTTTGACAAAGTGGGTACTTACTTCACTGCTTGAATTTTCAAATCAGGTTTATCATTTTCTTGAAAATTCCAGGAAAATCTCCAGAATTCCTAAAATATGAACTGTACTAAAGAACTCGTGGTATTGTTTCAACATTCCTCTAGCCACGTTACAAATATTACTTGCAGTATTGTCAATATGGCGTGCACATGCGAAATTATTGGAATTCAACTCGAAAAATTAAAAGGAAATTAAAATTAGTCAAATATCCATAGGAAACACCCAAAATTTTAGTCGAAAACCTTTGTGATTGTTCACATTTTGCATCGAGCATCAAAATGTCAATGTCACGTCAATTTGAAAAATGACAGTTTGTCTTCTTCCTTTCTAAATTGTTTAAACAAATTAAAGTGCAATGCCATTGGCCAATTTTTGGGTAATCGTTCCGATTAGCTCCACCCAATGTCCGTACCCGTGTAAGCGAAGCTTACTAGATCCAGTGACCATAATTTTCACTGACTTTTTCTGACATCTTTCGTTGAAAACTACAAATGCATATGTCAAATCATCGTGATTCATTAGATAACACACATTATTCGAGGAAATAGCTTAAATTGTCAACTGATTGATCATACACATCGAAGGCATAAGTCAAAGAATGCTTAAATCCTTTTAGACAATTGTAATAATAATCAGATGCGGAATCATTTTGTGAACATCGACTTCCACGGTGAAATATGCACACAATATCAATATACCAATTACAACGTCGAACATAATTTCGAGACGCAGCAGCTTTTCCCTTGGGTACTGAAAGTGACAAGGCCTAATTATGAGGGACGGTGTTTACAAGTAGCAATTAGCCGGAATACGTATTTCTAATGGAGCATAATCGATTTTCCTTCCGAATCCCAAATCGACCTTCGGTAATGAGAAATGTTCGTCTCAGGTAGTTTGTAGGAAATTCAAAAAGGCAACTATCGACAATGTTATCTAAGGAAATATATAAAAGTTGAACAAGCTGTCAAAATACCTTTAGTTAGAGTGGGAGTCGGTAAGTACATAGATACCTACCTATATTTATTTGACAAAAATATTGAATAGAACTGGTTGATACTGGATGAAAACCCGTATACAGTTTTCTGTAAGATTTTCACTCGATAACACCATTGTTTATAGAGATATATATTAGTTAATGCCTGTGTAAAAAGGATTAAAGACGTTTTTGTTACGCCGTCTACCCTATAATGTCGATATTTTCGTTCACTTGATAATGTTCGACAAAGTTTTCTTTCCTGGAGGGAAAAATATGTGCAGAGTTATGTCTGTCAGTTTTATTGAAATGTTGAAAGAAAAACAAAGAAGCTTCAAAATAGAGACGCTAAACGTTTATGAAACAAATGATCTACGACATCGACAAAAAAATTTCACTTCTGTTTTTGAATTGATTGTTATCTTACAGCATTATGTATAGGTTAAGATAGCTATCAAGATGAATAAAAACCCTGTTGCGTTGACCGATATGGTTTTGTTTAGCCAATTCCTCTTGACCTGAAAAATCGAAGAGTAAACTTACATTTTTTGACGGTAGGTGGTGTTGAGGTGGTGATACAAATGCGATTTTCTAAGGGTACATTTTCATTGAAGCGGCAGCTTACTAGTGATTTTCGATACCGGCGGTCTCATTGGATACACTCTTGCGTGATCTTTAGTTCACCAATAGAATTATCAGTATACAAATTACGTAAGGTCACGTTCGTCTAATAAAAAGCTATCAAGTTCGATTTGAATTTGAATGCATTTGAAAGTTCCTTTAATATTCAAAATCTTGTACCTAGTTCTTGTTTTTTTTCACGGTTTTCTTGTTTATATGCTTTTTAACTTCATCAAATTGAAAGCAAAAAAAATACCTAATAATCAGTCAAAATGTGATGACTACATAATTTATAGCATTTCGCGGGAAAGCAAGAAGTTGCATGCAAAACATGAGACCATGGAATAAACATAACCTATAAATCTATAAATAATCGAATGGCCGTAGAGCAGACGGATTTCATGGCATCACAGATTAAATTAAAATCACGTAAGGTGCGCCTCTGCTGGCAAACTCTCGAAGGCACCTCTTCAGTTAATATCGATCAAAATCAAGATAGCGAGAAGTCGAGAAAATTTGCTTACAATCTATTAGGTATAAGTCAACACACCAGGGTTTTGATTCATCTTGATGGCTACATACTGGTGTTTTCACTCTATATAAAAGATTGTCAGCAAATCAGACGACCGATCTGGCCTACTTGATCAAGAATTGATAACGTAAACCGTAATAATAACTCGAAAAATTCGCCAGGTATCGTCACTCTCGCAGTTGAGATGACAGTCATGCGCACGTCCTGTGTTGTTGTATGTCGTTGCGAATTCTGGTCTATGTGAAGAAAAAATTAGTTGATTGTTGATATTTCCATTTGAGCAATATAATATTGTGATCTCAATTCAAAAGCTCGGTTTGAAAGTAGTATCACAATTCAGCAGAATATTATTCACATTCATGCGTGTGAGCGAAAAGAAGTGAGAATTTCATAGATATTATTATGTGAAGTGAGAAAATTTCATGTTTTCTGGTGAGTTAAATCATCATTATTTTTTATAATCTTCTGGGTTGAACTGAAAATATGTGAAACACATATCACTGCATTTATAGAATATTCAGAACGCGTGCACACTCTAGAATGTTGTTGCCAGCAAACTTATCTTGTGTTTTTTCATGACCACGACGAAATTTTCAAATGGTTATTGAATATACTACAACGTGAAATTATTCTTGGAGGTAGATCATTGAAGATGAAGTTTGTTTTCATCAAACGTCACATTGATCTTGCGTTCTATTCTCTGTTCAGACCAAAAATGATCTGTATTGGCAACAACGTGTTCCATGGATCGAGTGATCTCCATATTTTTTTTGGGAATTTCAACCACAAGCGCGCCCTTAAGGCGTAATTTTGAACAACTACACCACCCTGTCTTCAGGTTCGTCTGCAACAATATCGCAACACTGAAAGCACCAGTATATAGCAACCTCAGTATGAGTAATCAAGAAAATGATGTGATACAGGCTACGACGTACGTAAGTAAAACGAAAGAAAAGACATGACTTGGAAACGAAATCACTTTTGTCATCTACCCGCAGTATCTTTCCCTTCAAATGATATGTCTATATGGTTGACAAATTTTATCTCTATAAAGAATGATAACACTATTGCTTTAATTATTCCCAATAATTTTTTTGATATCAAGAATTAAAAAAAAATTGAAGATTTCCTGGGATAGTTCAAGTACTCGTGGTATTATCGTGGTATTAGTGAGAAAGTTTCACACCCTACTTACTTGTCTAGCTCAGTTTTGAGTCTCGTATATAGCCATAATAATGCAAAGCTACCGCCGCCTGGTATTCTTCTCAAACACACACAACATGGACGACAAAAAGAGATGCACATCAGAACAAACTACCAATTATCAAATCCAATCATAATGAGGACATGGACATCTGGTAAGTATCTCAGTTCAGTAATGAGCTCTCAAAGTAATAATGGTAGTAATCCCGATTCCACCAACAGTGAATATAACCCCAGATTTCTATTTATTTCAGAGGTATTCTCTGCAAACATTGAGTAGAATCAGTACCACGGGAACATATCACCGCCCTGAGAGGCCAGTGATATAACGAAACAACAAGGCCTGATAAGATCCGTACTCTGTGCAATATAGAATACGTTTTTTTATAAATTATAATTGTGATAATGAATTGTCAACTGGCTCGTAAAAAACTATGTTGCTCAATATTGTGTTTTCATCAATTTGCTAAATTGTTCCAGTGCCGAATCTGAAAGATACATTTTGTTCACTCGTGCTCAAAATGGGTAAGTGACATATTATGTTACAAAACATATTATTTCCTGCTTAGGTCAGAAATTTTTCGAAGGTAATACCATGAGTCCTTCAAATTCAATCGATGAATTATCATTTTCCACAAAAACTTTTGTATTTGGCAAACGTATGAAAACAAACGAGTCCGTTGGACGAGTGATTTTATCTAATTCCGTTTGTTTGAATGCTTTTGCCTCAAAATAAAAAAGTTTGAGTGTTTCGAAAATGAAAATTTATCCTATTAAATTTGAAGAACGAGTTGTATTTGGAGAGATTATTTTTTGAACAAACAGAAGGAAGAACAATTTAATTGATCAGTATTTCATTTACATAAGAAGGAAAAGAGAATAGGTGAACATTTCACGAATTTGAAATGTCAAAACAACGATTACGCCCTCTATGATCCAGAAGAGATATGATGCTTACGCAGTGAATATGATAATCCTTGCCGACGATACCAAGAGATGGCGTCACACCTCTCATTGTACAAGGTTCTTATGAAATGAAAATCGCGCCAGAAGGAACATAAAATCATTCGTTATGTCGTTGTATCAAAATCTTCATACAATGTTTTCTTCTCATACAACAAAAAATGAATTGTATTTAATAAAAACTAATTGTACGCCATCTTCATTTGAATTAAGGAAACCTTAAATATTTGAATCGGTCGTTCGCTATATCTGTCATAAAGTTGGGGTTATGAGCTATTTACGTGTGAGCCAGTTCAATAGAATCGACGCGGTAAACCGTATAGTTTTGACAGTTCAAAGGTAAACAACGTTTTATCGAAAATCGAAAGGAGCAGGCAGTTTTATCAGTATAATACCCAATGATTGGCTAGAATAACCATAGAATAACCCGCTACTATTGGTGGAAATGCCAAAAACGTCACATTTTGACAAGTGAAAAAAACAATCACTACAATTCGCTCTAGTTGAGTGATAAGGTGATTTCATCATAATATCATTTAGTAGAAATGAATGAAATCATATATGAGTTGTGATAATGTAGCTTGGTAACATTCAGTGCTATTTTTCAATATTGGCAATGCAAACTGACAGATAGATGACATTTCTTGCGGCGACTTATCGCAGCGACAAATTGCGTCATTGAAACAGGGTGTTACAGACTTCATACAAATTGTGGCAACATCGAGATTGCTGCCAACTAAATGCCAAAGAATAACAGGCGCCAAATTTGAAATTTAATATAAACGTTTCAATGCATTTCCATCAATGGAGTGTGTTGATTTCATGTCCTCATCAATGAAATGCAACAGTTTTTAAATTGTATTCACCAGGGGCGCCGGAACCATGGGGGCAATGGGGCTCGAGCCCCCATAGAGAAGTTTTGGTTTGGGAAACTGTTACCATGCTCTCGTAGCAAAAATGTTTCGTTTAGAACAAATCATGTATCGGTCTCATTGGTATCGAGTTAGAAAGATTTTTATTATCACAATAGCAACAGAGTCAGTGACAAAACCGCCGAACTTTGTTACTCAAAGCCGTAGTCACTATTAACAAAGGTACATACGTATACCGCATATATTCTAATAAAAAATAAAAAGATGTGATATCTGAAGATCAAAACAAAAACGTATTTACGGTCCACGATGACACAGCAAAGACTAAACGATTGTGTTATTTTGAACTTCTACAGAGCTTCATTTTGAACAAGTTAGTAATCACGAGTTAGCAAATATTTTCATTTTGAAAAATAACCAAAGACGGCAGACCTTCTAACATGAGTAAAGTTATAGGTTTTATTCTATTTGTTACATTTATATTATATAGTTCATGTAGAAATTTCTTGTTTCTTTTGTAGTACTCAGACTCGCCATTTGGCATTTAAGTATTGAAACTGGCCGGGATTATCAGTTTTTTTTTTGTTTTTTCTATACTCTACCGAAGAGTTTGAAAATTATTTTTATTATTTCAAACATGTAGTACATGTAGTCGTTTTGGACTAGTACACGATTTGTGTTTTTTTTTCATGTATGTGGTCTCGATAGTGTAGTGGTGGTAGTGGTAGTGATTTATTTTACCTAGCTCATTATGGGATATATATATATATATATATATATATATATATATATATATAAATGATATACTTCTTGGGGATGCATCCCCAAGAAGTATATCATTTCTTACCAAGTTCAGTCAAGATACTCCTGAATTTTTATATATATATATATATATATATACATAT
>JAVJAQ010002109.1:20000-92536 GCA_032362365.1 Zygogramma bicolorata
TCCTCATCTTTACGCATGACTTCTTACATAACCTCACGTTAGTAAGTAAACTTAACCCCATATTTTTACAATTTGTTTGTAACTTTATATACATTTTTAGATGTCTTGAAAAAGAGAATAAACATTCTCGAAAGCTCGACCAAATAACAAAGAGTTTGCTTGTATAACAGCCCAGCCTTCTGACTGCATCCTCACATAACATTCCGCTTTTCCTCAACTAGTCAGTCAAGACTACCCTTCGCCTTATAAATATATATGTATATATATATATATATATATATATATATATATATATATATATACATATATATATATATATATGATGCGTTGTTTTTTCGGGTTTCATTCCGTGTTCTGTGGTTTTGATCCTCTGAAGGATAATTCTCACAACGTTTCGGCAAAGTCTCATTTGCCATCTTCTAGGTGATGTCTTGAGTTTCGATCTCCGAACTCGACTAATTAATTCGAGTTCTACTTTTCAATATATAGGGGTGTTCATTGATGGTATCTTTGATCTGGGCCCCTCCCACTTTCTTCGTTGGTCCGCCTGCATTTGTCATCGTGTCTGGGTAATTACGTGGTAAGGTCCGATATTGTTCCTCTGGTGTAATCGGCTTGTCTTTGTTTAGTGATATAATGGATTTCCACGTTCTAGGTAATCTTTGGGCGTCGTCTCTCTTGTTCATGCTACTCGGTCGTTTCTCAATTTCGATAGCCTCTCTGATTGTTCGAGAGTAGAAATTTTCATCGCTTGCTAATGTTTTTGTGTTTTTGAAATTGATGGTATGTCCTGTCTCCAATACGTGATTGAAGATGGAAGATGTGGTAACTTTTCCTTTCACTGATAGCTCATGTTCATCCTTGCGTACGTTGATCCGTCTGTTGGTCTGGCCGATGTAGGACTTGTTGCAGTCTCGACATGGTACTTCGTAAACTCCCTGGGACTCCAGTGGTATCTGGTCCTTCGGATTACGGAGTATCGATCTTATTGTACGTTCTGGTACGAACGAAGTAGCTATGTCGTGTTTGCGGAGAATTCTGCTGATTTTATCTGTGGTTCCTTTTATGTATGGTAGTCTGGTTGTTATGACCGGTGTTTTGGGGGTTTTTTGCTGTTTCGGTTTGTTCTTGGAAGCCGTTTTTATAATTCTCTCCGAGTAGTTATTCATTCGAAGAGTTTCCTCGATCGTGTTCCGCTCTTGTTTTTGATGTTCGTTGTCTGCCAATCTGATTGAACGTGTAATTAGTGTTTTTGCCACAGCGTGAATCTGTTTTGGGTAGTGATGTGAATTTGCGTTCAGGTATCTGTTGGTATGTGTTGCTTTGCGATATACCGTGTGGCTTAGCGTACCGTCGGGCTTTTTCATGATTAGAACATCGAGAAAAGCGAGCTTGTTGTCTTCTTCAATTTCTTTGGTGAACTTGATCCGTGGGTGGAGTTCATTCAAGTGATTGAAAAACCTTTCGAGTTCCTGATGTCCGTGTGACCAAATCACGAAAATGTCATCAACATATCTCAGCCAGAGTTTTGGTTTCACGTCTGACATTGTTATTGCTTTGGTTTCGATCTCTTCCATGAAGAGATTAGCAATAATGGGTGACAGTGGTGAGCCCATTATATACATATATATATATACATATATATATATATATATATATATATATATATATATATATATATATATATATATATATATATATATAATATATTATATATATATATAAATATATATTTATATATATATATTATCTATATATATTTTTGGAGACCGAGCCCCCATGGTAATTTTGAAGTTCCGGCGCCCATGGTATTCACTATAAATTGATCCACTGAAAAACGAATGCTCATGTTTTATAGTGAAGTGAAATTTGAAGTGAAATCTACTATTGTATAAATTCACCACTGATATTGCTAATCCGTTCACTTTCTTCCAATTATCCATTCACAAAATCATTATGTGGTTCAAACAAGGTGATTCCTTCCGAAAAAGTAATTTCCTACTTTCCCATCCAAGCCATACCGCCTAGATTGTAAATCCTTCCATTCCTCGAGCACATTTTCCATGCCGTTTTTGGTAATTACTCTGTCTGAGTCCCTTTTCATGGCACGTTGAATATAAATGAAAATTTTGATGCTTACAATTTTGTTCGAATAATTCTATCCAGTCTCTCAAAATAGCGATGAAGCTTTCAATTTAATCTTCCAGTAGCCCTGCTTTGTGCTTATTGTCACTTTCAGAAACATGACGTTGAACTAATTGATGATTGAATAGCCTTTTGCGAACGGGTTATTGCTCCGTTTGAATTCATTCAAATCCTTCTCTCTGATGAAAGAGTATTCATTGGTTCCTCGATAAAGACTTCGACGAGAATTCGAATTCAAGCCAGGAAAAGTAGAAAGTTTCTATTCAGAATCTGGGGATAGTTGTTGACACTTTTTACACATTTATTTCTTTGAGTACAGTATTTTTATGAATACACCAAAATCTTTGAAAGAACGATTTAATTCAAATAAATTATAGGAAATCTTTCTGGATTAATACGTTGACTAGAACTAAAAAAAAAATATTTCATCGTGTCATACAATGACAGATAAAATATACTGAATATTTCGCTATCACGACTGGAATATTCACATACCTATCTCAAACCTACAACATTATATTTTTTATTTACACTAATACTATAATAATGCACTTATACGCCCATGATCCGTTTCATAATGAGATCCATTTTCTCACAGATTTTTCATTACGATACTGATTTTCAACCCATTATTTTCAATCAATCATGCTGTGCATTTGACTTATGTCAAAATCGGGAGGTATTTAATTTCCATAGAATATAGCTGAACTTCGATAATTATAGCATCAAATTGTCTGATATCAGCGATATTGGGGAATAACCATCCACTCCTCCACACATATCGGAGAAAGCAGGAAATGTAGTACAGAATATTTTATATCAAAAATCTAAGATCTAAGTGTACGAAAAACTATTTCGAAAGTATCTCTTCATTTTCGAATTAACTCGGTAAGGTACCTCGTGACGAAGCAAGCTATGGCACTCGTTTCGAACCAGATCACAATATGAGACGCAGGTTCGAAACCAGTCACGGGCATCCACCTTTTTTCAATTTTTTTCTTTTCTCCATTTCTCATTTTTGGATTTTCTTATTACAATTTTGAAATTTTTTTCAAAGAATTACTATTAATTACTAATATTGTGTTCCATACAAATAAAAATATCATTTTGATAGTTCGGGTGTAGATAAAATAGCGTATGCAACTCTCATGTAATGGTTATTAATACACTCACATAAACCATACGAAACTCACCTTTGGTTCGTTTCGTATCCCGGTTAACGCTCCTGTAATTAATAACCATCATTTCATGATCGTTGCTTTATATACTAATAAGAAAAATGAGAAAAAGCACAGAATTTCAAAGACTATTGGAATTGCCGAATAGAACAACAACTTGGAATAATATCTCAACGACTCAAGTTCATTCAACATCTTCCCAATGATTCGATATTCATAAGATGTAATATTTTTTCAGTCCCAGAGGACGTTGCCAATTGATAACCCGAAAGATGAATTAGAAAACTGAGAGAAGTCGGAAATTTACGAGATCAGTTGTCAAGAAAGCAACAACAGATACATGGGCCAGAGCCGACGAGCTATTGGAACCCGTTTCAAAGAGCATTTTGCACACATGAAATACGGAAGGGTAGAAAAATCCAATATCGCCCAACATGCTCTAGACAATGACCACAAAATTGGTGAAAGCAATCTGATACTGATCGAGCATGTGCATGACACAAGACTACTCGATGCATGTGAGAGTCTCGAAATAGCAAAATGTGAAAACAGCATGAATGGTGACGAGGGACTTATCAGAATAATAATATCTTCAAAATAACCCTGAATTGGATTCTGAAAGTCCTCTCAATGGACGTCGGAAGATATCCTAGACTCTACTTCAACCGCCAGATGCAACTGTCTAATGAGAGATTCAACTGGGCTCTTACCGTCAGAAAACAATTCGAATTTATCGACTCTGGCACCTCCTGGGATAACATATCCTATTCATATCTACGCGCGAACAAACACTCTCTCCTTGCAAGGTTTTACGAAAAAAATCACCAAAAAGATATTGAATTGATGGGTCGTAGCTTTTTTCTGATACATTACAATGCGCTGAACGTATCCAGATATCCTCCCTCCTACCTACATCTGAGGCTCCCCATACAGGTCACTCGCACTGTTGCCCAATTACGAGTATCCAATACATTCAGGCTGCACTTCACTTTCAATGGATCAACACACAAAATTGATCCCACCGAACTATGTACAATATGTAACCAAAACGAGTTGGAAACTTTGCACCACATTCTTTTTGATTGCCCGATATATAGTACAATGAAACTGCATCTGTTCGTGGGTTTGAACGATATTGATTCCCTTATTCAAACATTGAATAACATCACTAAGGATGGAGCAAAAGTAATTTCAACTTTTATTTGGAATGTACTGAAACTACGGTCATTTGTAATGAATTAGTAGACTTACCTTTCTCCTATAGATAGTTTTTGTTCCTTTTTAAACATAAAAATGTTAAACCCTTGCTGTAGAAATTTATTTTTCTGATATGCAATAAAGTTATTATTATTATTATTATTAATAACAGATGACGGAATAATTAATAGTAACAAACAAAGTCCATATCGGACCGAATAACTTTGGGTATATAAACAACTAACCCTAGCTTCAGATTCTGTAACAATTTTCTTCTCTGAAGATGCTAACCTTGTTGGCGAAACGCGCATCGAGTGCAAAAATATCAGTTTAGTGTTAGGGTAATTGATCCCTAAGAAAAATTTCAACTTTTACACCAAAGGTTCCATTCTAATCGTTCAGACATTGCTAATATTATATGATTTATATCCTTTCAATATTGAAAAATAAATCAGCTCAAGAAGCACGTCTTTCTGCAGGAGAACTCACAAATAACTAGAAAGCTCAATTGACATTATGTAAAATAATACAAAAATTATAAATTATCGAATAACTGCATTCAAAATCAAAAATCACAAAATTCGTTACGTCTTAGATTGAATTATTGAATGAAATCGAAATGAAAAAAAACAGCTTTGAATTATTATATTATCCATTTTTAGGGCAAATCGGTTTATTTTACCCGATACAATATTAGGAAAGAATAAAATCAATTGACAAATTTATCAGTTTCGTTTTATTTTTTCAGAATTGGGAGACCGAATTGGAATCAGTATATTATGCAACGATCATGTAATAACCATTACATGAGAGTTGCATACGCTATTTTATCTACACCCGATAAATAGTGAAGAACTACAAATTTTATATTCATATTTGTATTGCACACAATAATACTAAATATTTCTTTAAAAAATTCTACAATATGTAATGTAATTAATGGTATTACTTCGAGAAATAAAACGATGAGAAATGAAGAGATCAAAAATTGAAAAAAAAAAAGTATTACTCGAGGCCGAAATCGAACCCATGTCTCTTCCTAGTCAATGTAATATAATTCAAATTTCAGCGCCTAGACCGCTCGCCTACGGAGAGCTCAGAAATTTTGGTTGAAAAATTAAAGAGATAAATCATGCATTTGTCAAATGGAAAATTCAATCATTCTAATTGTATTCCTACCGGAGAAGGTGTCGAAGGTAATTCTCCCAGATCGCTGGTATCAGACATTTTGTTATGATTATCGAAGTTTGGCTATATTCTTCAAAAGTTCAATACCTATACCCATTTTGACTTGACAAATGTCAAATGCAGAGCATGCACATCATGCTTGATGGAAAAATAATGGTTTTCTATTGGTTGAGAATCTGTATCGTAATGAAAAATCTGTATCGTAATGGATTTCATTAAAAAACGGGTCGTGGGCATATAAGTGTATTATTAGAGTACGGATGTAGATAAAATAGTTTTATATATCAACAAATTTTGCGTTTTCATCTGATTCACCACTATACACTCCACTTACCAAAAACCCAGCATATCGAAGTCGTACCCACAATAGACGTTGTCAGAATAGATGAACGTCTGATACATAGTCCTCGTAGGTGACTAGATCCTTCGAATACAAACTACACCTCCTCATATCGCATTGAAACAGACGAACGCTGAGAGGAACATCTGCTGCCAAGCGCAGAACTGGCGTGATTGAAATTTGCCCTTCGCAACTTAACTAGAAGTTTTCACGAGTTCGCCCACATACACGAAAGATATAAAGATTGTATATAAAGTAGTGACACTCACGGGGAATAATTTCGAAGGAAATTTTTCATATTTGAGACCTAGAGAATATGAAATCGTACATTTCCACATTGGATGTCGGTTTACAGGAGAGATCGATCTGGAATATGTTATATAAATCACTCGCGAAAGATTCTGAATGAGTTGCCGAAATGATCTTTGAGCCAATGTTGAACCAATATTGGAACTACAGGAAAGAGTATGGAAACGCGTTTAACGGAACACAGAATGAGTTATCGGTATGGCCAAACACAAAAATCGGCAATGACTGATACGCTCTGTTAAAGGAACTCGATATTGACGTCAACAGAACGGAAGTACTAGATAAAGTATATTACATTGCTAGTGCGGAAAGTGACATTTTTCACACGAGTGGGAAATATTGTAGTACGAGGCGTAAGCCGCGATATGTTTAAATATTGTTTCTATGAGAAGTTGACATGTTTATACAATTAATCAACAGTTTGAAGCTTTCGTTGCAAAATAGCTAAATTCTGTTCCAAATAAAATGAAAATACAAGAAATATTCTAATTAGATTAAAGTAAATCATTTTAGTTCGGTTGGTAATAGAGTACCCTTTGAGATGGGTTCCATTTAAGGTGTTAACACTTTTATTTTTAATAAATGATTAGTTTTCAGTCCAGTATTTATGTAAATAACAGCAATAAGTTAGAGCAATCAATAATTACATCCGTGAATCTTTCAGAATCTTACAGGATTTGCTTATTGACAGCCGTGCAGAAAGTACTTTCCGCACTAGTGCGGAAGTTAGAAGATCAAAGAGATAGGAGAGAAATACAACGCCAGAGTCTGTTTTCGGTCAGGAAACACAATACGCAGCCAGCTCACAAAAACAGCGACACCAACAACTGCGATTAACGGATATAATGCGAGTGCAGCAAATCCTACATCGGAGAAACCAGAAGACCATTAGAGGAGAGAATAGGCGAACACAAGAAAAACACACAACGGGGAGAAACAACGAAATCAGGAATAGCGGAGCATGTTTGGACAAACCATCACAGCATTAAATGGTCTAAAATCGAGATCATTCACAAGGAGGAGCACTGGTTCAAGAGGAAATTCAAGGAAGCCGCCTACATCCTCAACAACGACGCGTTCAGTCATCCCAGCGTGGAGATCCGGAATATGTGGAGGCCGCTTATCCAAGGCATGGACCGGATTCGGCTCGATGAAAGAGAATCTAGCGCCATTACATACATTTCCCACTGGAAACCTATCAGCGCACTTCTAGTAGCACCCATGCTCCTCATTGTTAGTACCGTCACTTTCCCCACCATAGGGAAATCGGGGCTTTATAGCCGACCACACCTTGAAATATTGTCAGCCATCACCAGAAGACGATTGCAGATACCAGCAATCGAAACGTTGTGAGTATAATCAACTTGAAACTTGTTTCCATTATTTAATCATACTATTTCATTTATTTCTTTCGACTTATATTCCACATTCGGTATCTCAATTTTCTTAGATAGATAAGTTATTTATTATCCCAAGAAACATTACGTGTAGGGAATAACTGTGAGCACAAAATCATGATAAGTATTAGAAATGGAAAAAAAACAAATACGTATAAACGAACATACATTGAATAATGAAATTGCTCTACGCAAAGGACAATTGAGCGAAGAAAAAATAAATAAATAAATAAAGGAAAATTTAAAAAAAACAATAAGTGTAAGAAAATGTTTTTTTAATGATTATTAGCTGAATAAAAACTTTTTCAAACTCTGCTTGAATTTTATTGTCGATCGATATTCTTCCATTTCATTTGGAATTGAATTATATATCATGACACCACTATGATATATTGATTTTTTGCCAATATCTGATTGAATTTTATTCGTTGCCAACAAATTTTTCTGTCTTGTAGAGTGATTGTGAATATGACAAATTTCGTTGAAAAAAAGATTAGATTTTTTAGTATTATTTCTGATAGAATGGATAAAACAGCTGATTTTGAGTTAATGAAGATAATTTATTTCCAATAGTTTGTTTGTCTTAAATAAATTTAATGTCGATTCTGAATAAATAAATAATTTGTGAATACACTTGATTGTTTTGTTTTGTAAAAATTTGAGAGGTTTCATCATAGATTTACTTACAGTATCCCAGACAGAAATGAGATAATGTAGTTGTGAATAAATAAGACTCAAATAAATATTCTTCAAAATTTTCAGAGAAAGGAAGTGTCTTATTTTGAAAAGAATTCCAATAAGAGGAGATATTTTTTTTCAATGTGCTTATTCCACGATAATTTTTCGTCAATATATAAACCTAAGAATCTAGTTGTTTTTGTATACTTGATAGAATTGTTATTGAGAATTATTGGATCGGATGAGGCGTTGACTTTTCACAATATAATTTAATTTAATTCTTTATTTACAGTTTTCCGACTGATTATCATCAGTTTCAAATTTCCATATCGTTGCTTTCCATGAGAAACCAACACCAACCATAAAAAGCATCGTTAAATTATGTTCGGAAAATGACGTATCCTCCAAAGCGGATCCTTCAATTTTTTATTCTATAACGCAAATATAATTTCCTTGCCTTCGCAACGTTTCCAATAAATAATGTCCTTTGATGCTCTAATGGAATAAATTTTGATGTATAGGGCCTTTTATATTCTCTCTTGCAAGGTGGATGCTGAATCAATAAGTACCGCGACTGGGTTTTTCAGCATCATTAAATTCTGGAGATACACGAAATTCGAAGATGAAAGTACCAGAAAAGAATCCAATTACTCGAGTGACGAGTTCTGAATATTAGGTGAAAATCACATTGAATGAAAATGAAAGAAAAGCTCGCCTCGATATCATTCATTCAGGTGTACTTGTGTACAGAGTGGTCCAATGAAATGAAACAAATCGCTATTAACAACGGTTATGATAGTTCATCAAGAATAACAAAGATAAAACATAAAAGATGAAAAATCGGGAGTTTATGAATTGAATTGTGGATCTTGCTCCAAAGTATATATTGGCCAGACAGGCAGACCATTCAAAAGCCGCATACGTGAACATCGTATTAATTATGAAAAGAAAACAACTCATTCATCATATGCCAATCACATTTTGGAGGAAGGCCATGACTTCGATAAAAATTTCGACATTCTGCATGTTGAAAATAAGGGCATTAGACTTAATTATTCAGAATTTTTGGAAATCAATAAACTAAAAAATTCAAATTGTTTGCTAAATGATCAATTGGATCTCAATAGTTGCCCTTTGTTGAACTTATTCAATTAATAAGTAGTAACTATGTTCAGATATCATAATCATTATCAGTTGTCATTCTAGGAATCAGTATTTCATGCCGGAATAGCCTTAGACCAATTTTGGATATCCATAGGATATCCAAATTTTGGATGTGGTGTGCATTGTGCAATAATTGTGTTTATGAAGAAACGAAAATTAGTGGTGTGTTAGTTAATAATTGTAAACTGTAATCATGAGCATTTACCGTGAACGTGAACTTCTGGAAGGAAGCAAGTGAATTGTCGAGTACTATATTCATATGTTATTTAAATTGAGAACTATTCAAATTCATCAATAACTTTTCTGTTGAGAACTCTTGGCAAACTATTTTTCAAATTCAAACTATATCAAGTATTTTGTTTGAAAAGTAATGAAAAATAAATAGAAAAATTCTTATTTACGACAAGTTTTTTATTCTTTCGTCTACCACCCTACAGTTTATCTTAGCTTGTCTAAATTTTTTAAATACAGCGAAACCAATCTAGCAGAACATTTTAAATTGCACATACGGTCACGTTGAGTGCCTCATCACAGGATATATTACTGAATATAATCCGTTGTCCAAGAAGTGTGCAGCACTTTTTCACGTCTCAAGCTAGGTTGGTTTCTCTGTAACGAATTGCACAAATAATTATGTAGTATTATGAACGATATCTTATGGACGTTCTTGATGGATATCTCATGGATGTTAATGATGTATATCATGTAGATATCCATGATGGATATCTTATGGGTATCCATGAAGGAAATCTTATGGATGTCCATAATGGATATCTCATGGATGTCCATGAAGGATATTTTATGAACGTACAGGTTGGTGGCCTAAGAATGTCCATTGGACGTCCATTGAATATTCTTTGGATAAAAACTGTACGTCCATCGGATGTCCAAAATATCCTTGATAGATATCCAATAGATATTCACTGGATGTCCATGTGTTGTGTGAGCTGGATGTCCATGTGTTGTGTGGGATGGGGACTCTGCAAGAGGACTAGTATGAAGAGTACTGTTGTCCGTGAAACCATGCACTGAACAAGATGTTTCCTCCAGCAAATCATTGATATGAAGCAGAAAAAAATGGGCGCCAGAACTGAACCCTGTGGAACACCTGCATTTATTGGGAGGACGATACCCCAATACCACATGCCTATCAGACAGAGATCATTCCATATATTTCATACAACAAGGACAATCTTTCAAAGAATGCAGAAAAACTCCCAAAATACAATTTCTCACAGTCTGGAACCGTACCACTCACTTCCCCTCAATGTGACACCCCCATAAATGAGATCGAAGATTTACGTCCACTCTCGAGATGGAAACAAACTCCAGCCAGAAACGGCGTTCGATAAATAAATGTTGAACCGGCCATATATGACCATATTTCCAAGGAGGGCCTCGAATGTGCAAAATATTTCAGAGATTGCGCCCCATTTCCATACATTTATACACGTCTTGGATGGGCGACGAAGTGCGAAATTATATCAGCACTAAATCATCAAGGATTACCAGCGCTGGGAAGATTCGCCTTATTTTCGTTTCGTATTACATTCATTGGTATTGATCCGGTGTTTTGCGTGTCTGTGTGGAGACTGTGGGTGATCTTGGGGGTGTGATTCAGTATGAAGATGGATTGTTTGGACGTCATGATTTTGTGGTGGATCGATATTTGTTCCGTAGTTTCTTGGGTATTGTTACCTACCACAATCTGTAAAAATAAGAATAAATATGATAGAACAAAAATTGTATGTAACTCACAAGAAAAAATCATCAAATCAGTATTGAAAGAAAATGGATATCCAGAAAAATTCATAGGAAAAACCTTTACCGAAATTGAAAATCCGAATACAGTCCACAATAGAGACATACAAGCTACACAAAATACACAACCTATATCAAACATTATACCTTATTTCACTCGTTTGTCTGAAAAGATAAAACGGATCGGCAACAGGTATAATGTTAGAACAACATTCAAAATAACAAATACTTCAAGATCAATACTGACATACCAAACCAAATAACACAACGGAAAACACAAAAAATTGTATTTATCAAATTTCTTGTTCGTGCGGTCAAAAATATATCGGTGAAACGTCTCGACCTTTGGAAGTGCGAAAGAGTGAACACAAGATGTACATCAGGAACAGACAGATAGGTGGTTCTAAATTATCAGAACACATTCTTACTGCCAATGGAGATCACACAGTAGAATGGAACGACACTAAAATTATGACAATTGAGAGCAATGGCAGGAAACGAAAATTAAAGGAATCTGCTTTCATCATGCTGTCTCGTGAAGAATGCATATCTATGAGTTCGCTTGATATGGATCGCGGATGGCTACCTCTCCTGAAGGGCAAAACTTTATGTCAGATTGAAAATATTCGACAAATGTCAATTACCAAGATTGCCTACAAGATATATCGGGATTTTAACATGAATTCGCGTATCAGTTTTGAAAACTGCAGCTGATTTAGTTTCCGAAACGTTTTATATATATATATATATATATATATATATATATATATATATATAAAGAAGAGTTTTTCTCCAGTTGAACGACTGAACACCCGATATAACTCATCTTCATATCTATTGACAGTCGAGAACTTTCTACACTATACAATACATTTCCCAAACATTCAAATAAATACGGCCATCAAATAACCAACTCTCAAAGAATGGTCCAAAGGAACACAAACTCGCAAAATGAGAAATAGACGAATATTTCTTCTGTAATGCAGACACAACAACATCATTCCTAACCATATAAAGAACAGCACCAAAAACATCGAATCGCTGATAGAAACACCTAACGGAAGAACAGGACGACAAGTTAAGGAATTTCAGAACAAAAT
The DNA here is from genome assembly GCA_032362365.1 of Zygogramma bicolorata. Lineage (NCBI taxonomy): Eukaryota > Metazoa > Arthropoda > Insecta > Coleoptera > Chrysomelidae > Zygogramma > Zygogramma bicolorata. The sequence goes on from JAVJAQ010002109.1 coordinate 32,458, forward strand.
CCAAAAACAAACTCTGAATTGGGAAAGAAAAATTACTCATGACTCCATCAAGAAACTGTCAAGTCACGGAGAAGAGGTATGAATGGAAAGGAATACAACTTTACCTGAGGAAATGGGGAATGAAGATGAACGACGTATCAAAATGAAAGATGAGAGGAAATGGGAAGAAAGTAAGTGAAGAAAGAGACAAAAACTGAATCGTCGTAAAAATCATGGGAGAGAAACTTTGGTAGTCAACAAGAATGGGAGAAAAAACCGCACAGAGAGGGAAATTCCAACCGAGAGAAAATATTTGGTGAGTGGTAGCTAGAAATTCAGTATTCCACGAAGTACTCGGGAGAGGGAGACACCATTATTAGTTTGAGAGAGTGAATTACTGATATGTAATTTTGACCAAGAGAAAAAAGATGGAGTGAGAGGAAAAGGAAGGAAGAGAATAAGTAATGATTTTGAAAAACCCGAGAATGAGCGAAATGTGGGGGAAAAATTATTTGATGAGAGGAGAGGATTTGGGGAGAATCATCGAGAACTGATGATTAGTAAGTCAGAGAAAGGAAATGTTACCGGAGAAGGAGAAGAAAGGAAGAGAGAGAGATGGGAGAGGGAGGAGGGGAGGAGAGGAGAGAGGAGAGAGAAGGAAAAAGAGATCCTAGTTGTTGTTGTGGAGAAAAATGGAACACGGGAGGGAGGAAAGGAGAAAAGAAACATGATATCACAGAGAAAGAAAAAAAGAATTTGTTTTTGGGGAGGGGAGAGAGTGGGAAATGGGGTGGTGTACGGAAAATGGATAAGCGGATCGTGGGAGGAGGAGGAATCGTTTGATCGGGGGGTGGGGGGGAGAGGAAAATCACACAATTTCTCACTGAGAGAGGGGGAAATGGAGAGGAAGAAGAAAAGAGGGAGGAGGGTGGGGATTGTTTCGGATTCGGTATGGGGGGGGGAGAAAAACAAATTGGGGGTGGGGGGGTTGGGGGGGGGGGGGGGGGGGGGTGGTGGGGGGGGGATGTACCTGTCAATCTCATGAGATCGAGGAGAGAGAGAGAGGGGAAGAAGAGGAAAGGAGAGTGTAAATTTTCCGAATCTTGAGTTGGTGGGGGGGGTGGGGGGGGTTGTGGTTCGTGTGGTTGTGCTTTGGGAGATTGAGGGGGGAGAGAAAGTTGAGGTACTGGGGGGGGAGGAACTATTTCACCAGATTGTGCAGAAGAGGGGGGGGACGACCGGTGAGACTGTTGGATTCCAAAATCAACTTTTGAATTCCCAGTGAGGGAGAAGGAGGGGGGTGAGAGTGGTTGTGCTGTTCCTGGGGGGGGGGGGGGGGGGGGGATCGATATTTTCTACTCTTGTGATTGTAAGATTCAGGTCGCAGGAGAAACAGAAAAGGAAAACAGAGTACCTGGGGGAGACACACACAGGAGCGGAACAGAAGAGGAGAGAGTGGGGGGGGAGGGGGGGGGGGAACGATCGGGGGGGGGGGGAGAGAGAAGGTATCGATCCCCTCCCCCAGAGAACATCAAAATTAACTTCGGAGGGGGGAGGAGAAACAGAAGAAAGAAGAGACCCCCCCCTTCCCTGAGGGAGGAGAACGGGCGAAGGGGGGGTGAGAGTGGACGTGAAAATTCTTTCCCATCGGGAGGGGGGGGAAATGTACTTGATAACACCCCCACCCAAAGAGGGGAGGAAAATAATCTGCCACTGAAAATCTCCGACAATAACATTACGTGTGGATCAATTCCCGACAGAGGTCAGTCCCCCCCCAAAATTGTGAATGTTGCCGAACAAGAAGCAGAGAGGAAAAGGGCACAACGAAATGGGATCACCAGAAGGAATAGAGATTCCAAAGGAAAAGAAGAACAATCCCCAGGAAGGAAAGGAGAGGGAGGGGACAGTAGCCCTTGCAGCTCGCGCCACAAAAAAGACAGCGGCCAAACAAGTCAAACCGCGAGATGGAGAGGAAGGGGGGGGGAGAGGGGGGGGAGGCGACACAAAAGGGGGGGCGCCCCCGGGGGGGGGGGGGGGGGGGGGGGGCGGGAGGGGGGGGGGGAGAAAATTTTTCAGGGGGAAAAAATATTAAAAAGGTTTTTTTGATGTGAAATAAAGGAGAAAATTAAGGAAAAAATGAGAAAATATTTCTTTTTCTTTTTTTTATCTTTTTTCTTCTTTCCCATCCAAAATTTTTCTCCTCAAATTTTTTTTTTTTTTTTTCTTTTTTCCTTTTTTCTTTTTTTTTTTTTTTTTTTTTTTTTTTTTTTTCTTTTTTTTCTCTTTTTTTTTTTTTTTTTTTTTTTTTTTTTTTTTTTTTTTTCTTTTTTTTTTTTTATTTTTTGGAGAGGAGGGGTTTTTTTGGGGAGGAAGTTTTTTTTTTGTCAACTGCCTTATATCTTTTTTTTTTTTTTTTTTTTTTTTTTTTTTTTTTTTTTTTTTTTTTTTTTGTTGTTTTGTGTTTTTTTTTTTCTTCTTTTTTTTTTTTAAGGTTTTTTTTCGTGGGTAGTTCTTTTTCTTGTTTTTTCCTTCTCTCTTTTTTTTTTTTTTTTTTTTTTTTTTTTTTTTGGTGGGTGGGATACAAAATAATTGGATTGTTTTGTTTTTTTTTGTTTTTTTTTTATGTTTGTTCCATTCTTTTTTTTTTTTGTTTTTTTTTTTTTTTTTGTTTTTTTTTTTTTTTTTTTTTTGGTTGATGTGGATTGGTTTGTTGTTTATGTTGATGTATTTGTTTACTTTTGTTTTTTCTTCTTTTTTTTTTTTTGTTTTTTTTTTTTTTGTTTTTTTTTTTTTCTTTTTTTTTTTTTTTTTTTCGGGGGTGGGGGGGGTGGCGGATTATTTACTTAATCACTTTTCAACCAGTTCACACTTCAGCAAAAATAATCCCAACACTAGATCACCAGATGATGAACTTAGGATTTTTCTACTTTCTGGTACTGTGGAATAGGGCGGCTTGTTGGGAATAAAATCCGCTAATAATTTCAAGTACTTCATCAGCAAAAATGAAAATAGGAACTGAACAAAAATGATTGGAAAATATAATAGAAAAAAGTATGTATTGAAACAATTTATAACTCTGAATTGATGACATCCTCCATACTTATGATTTTAATCAAATTGATAAACTAAGTAAGAAGTCTAAGCACAAAAATGAATGAACTGAGAGCATCGAGGTTCTCCCATGAAATACGAAACATATGAAGCATTACACTAACAGAAAAAAATGTATGTTCAGAACACTCATCTCTACCTATGATGAATCAACATTGCCCCACCGGCACTAGAAAGAGTCCATAAATATGTGATCAATAATAATGTATTCCATAGAAATGAAAAATTATGGTTTCTCACCTCAAAATTGAATAAGATAGTGTTTACGTTGAAATTCTCTCGAAAAACATTTGTATACATGGTGTAATACTTTTATGAATTCCATTCACAATGCCCAGCATTTAAGGGGTATTTTGAGGATTATTTCTTAGGAATTTATATAAATGGACCAAGAGTATGATGGAGACATATTGATGATGGAGTCATGCTCGAAATTAACTTGATATTTTTCTGGAACACATTAACGAACTGAAACCAACAACGGAGTTCACAAGTGTATATCGAAAAAAAAATACCAACAGATAACTTCACTATTACTCAAACCATCAAACAAGTGCCAAAACTGGCATAGTTCTTTTGATACAACTGAAAATATAATATATATATATATATATATATATATATATATATATATATATATATATATATATATATATATATATATAGATAGATAGATAGATAGATATATAGATAGATAGATAGATAGATAGATAGATAGATAGATAGATAGATAGGTAAAGTCGATGGAGAGATTCGGTTCTCAAAATCAATATTGAAGGAGAATGGATATCCAGAGAATTTTATGGAAAATACATTGAAATTCGTAACACACCTCATAGTGAATATAAATAAACAAACCACACATCCTTAAACAAACATTATTGCTCATGTCCCTCCATTATCTGAAAAGATAAAGCGGATCGGCAGCAGGTATAATGTTACAAAGACTCAAAAATGCAAAACAACAAATACTTTACGCTCAATATTAATACAAACTGAACCAACTAACATAACAGAAAATACAGAGAATTGTATTTATTGAATCCCTTGTTGCGGTGGAATATATATCGGTGAAACGTCTAGACCACTAGAAGTGCGAAAGAGTGAACACAAGATGTACATCAAGAAGAAACAGTCTGATGTTTCTGAACTATCAGAACACAAACTCTCTGCCGATGGAGATAATACAGTTGAATGGAAAGATACTCAAATGATAGCAAGAGAAAGCAATAGCAGGAGACAAAAGTTGAAGGAATCTGCTTTCATCATGCTGTCTGTGGATGCTTGCATCTCAAACACCGGTTGTATGTCAAAACCCCAATTTCTGACATTTACAGAAAATGAACCCAAAACGAAACTAGAAGAGAATATAAAATAGAGTATCAAAAACGGAAGCGAATTTGTTTTCCGAAACGTCAACGATAAGTTTTGATGAATATTGGTTTCTTGTATTTTTTCAATAGGCAAATTTGAAATATACGAAAAGTTGCTTACAAAAATGCTTCTGAATTATCGCAGCAACTTATCGTGGTAGATTGAAAATCTGCTCCTCTACACTTGAAGAAATTTCAATATTTATTCAACTTTCTTCAGGTTTTGGTAGCTTAAGAACCCAAAATCACTAGAAGAAGATGGATAATTTCGGTGCACTTTTATATAAGGTTGAGGATAGGTTTGACGTGAGAAGTTCTACACCAAGATCACTCTATATATTACTGGACTAGATTAGCGCGAGTTTGATATTTTGGTCGCTTGACCTTGTTGGCGTCGAATGCCAAAATTCAAATGGCATTATATGTATCTCTATCGCTTCCTCTCATTGTGTATCCTTTTTTCCCTCCCTTTCTGAATCTTATAATCTCACGTAACCCAATTGGCCACCACTGGCGCCAACATTTGAAATGGAAAGATTGTGTGTGTATTTCTAATTTCAATTTCTCACTAGGTGTGTTTCAGATTAGTTCTAAGACAGTACCAAAATAGAGTAGTTCGAAGTAGTTTCACAGTTGTGAACGACAAGGAATAAGCGAGTCGTGATTGCCGTCAACACTTTACGACTATCTTAAAGTTCTGCATTTGTGTTGAAAATAATTATAATGAAAATTCCCCTCATATATAAAATGTCCCATAAGAGCAATGCAATTATCTGAAACTCACAGCGCTAATTGCATTGTATCTAGTCACCATAACAACACATTTTGAACCGTATCGCTAGACGTCAGTAAACAACACAAATAAATTTCAGATATTCTTCAAAAATAGAAAAACATTTCGCGTTTTGGTGTGTGCTCCATACAATCTATAGAGGAAAGTATAAATGAACTGAAAATAACATTTCCTTGAGAATTTCTTCATTCGTGGAATATTGCAATGAGTTACATTCGTTCATAAAAATGACCAGATAATTTTGCATTCAAACGCGTGATATCTTATACAAATTGCATTCGGTTATTTTCATATTTTGTAAAACAGCCCTCGTCCTTCGGACTCGGGCACTTTCGCCAAAATATGGAAATAAACTATTGTAATTTTTAGATATCACGTTTTTTTTGCAAAATTATCGGTAATTTTTATGCACTCGTGCAATTATAACCAAAAATTAATGTGGACCTTGTGATACTTCGAGTGTATCTCTGTTGAACAAACTGCTGCTTATTATGTATATGGATTATCCCAAATTTCAATAAATTACCTTCAAAACTAACGGAGATACGGGAGGTGTATAATGATACTGTGTCACCCGGTATATTCCTCGCATATTCATACAATGAATTGCTACATTGGCTACATTTACTGACAAGTGAACCGAACCTCTGGTAATGATATTCATTAGATTCCATCAGATCATGGTACCTACATACAACTGCAAAATTTTCGATACCACCACTCCGAAAACAAAACCAGAATCTTTCATTAACAACACCTGCGTATCTCCTATATCTGTGAAACTCGCCATTTAAACCCAGACAATCGTATTTTTCGAACAGATACATAATTTTTACGACCTTCCAGGCTGCGCCTTGTAAATCACGAAGAATTACAAATTAAAATGGCGCAGTAAATAATATTCCTTTTTGTATCTATTTCCGAACCGTCCTTCCGAAAGAGGTACACAATGCAGTTTTAACGGCCCCCGTTTCAAATTGAGAGTGCCTTCATTTTATATTGTTTTTTCCATTCTCTCATTTTCGTTATTCCATTCCCAGTTCATGGAATGTAATGACCTCGATAATAAAACTCGGTTTAATTGTTTTTGCGGCGAGATTAATTACGCAGAAAAGAATGAGGCGTAGGTAATTTTCGAATTCGTTTACATGAGATCCAGTTGGGCAATAATTGAATTTCCGAATGATTTGATTGGGGTCCATGATTGTATTTCGTTGCGTGATGTATCTTCACACCAAGATGAATAAAAACCCTGATGCGTTGACCGATATGCTTTTGTTAAGTCAATCCCTCTCGACCTGAAAAATCGAAGAGCAAACTTACATTTTTTGACGGTAGGTGGTGTAGAGGTGGTGATACAAATGCGATTTTCTAAGGGTACATTTTCATTGAGGCGGCAGCTTACGAGTGATTTTCGATACCGGCGGTCTCATTGGATAAACTCTTGCGGGATCTTTCGTTCACCAATAGAATTATCAGTATACAAAATACGTAAGGTCAAGTTCGTCTAATAAAAAGCTATTAATTTTTTTGAAATGTTTGACAGTTCAATTTGAATTCGAATGCATTTGACAGTTCCTTCAACATTCAAAATCTTGTACCTAGTTCTTGTTTCTTTTCACGTTTTTCTTGTTCATGTTCCTTTGGAGTGTTTATCGTTGCTGTTCTTGTATTCATTTGATTTTATATTGATAGATTTATTATGAACCGATTTACAAAGCTCAAAATAAAACGCTCGTGTAACGTGTAGGTATTACTTATCCCTCATATCATCGGCTCGTAATCACATTAAAATTGCATTTTTTTCAACACTATGAAGAAAAAATTACTCACCCATCTTCGGTTCCTCAGAAAGTAGAAAGATAATATATCAATACTTTTCAGTTTCATCCACGACTATTGTTTCGGAAGATTAAAAATCACATCACAATCACTGAGTTTTTGATTTGTTTTTCATCAAATTGAAAGCAAAAGGAATACCTAATAATCAGTCAAAATGTGATGACTACATAATTTCTAGCATTTCGCGGGAAAGCAAGATATTGCATTAAAAACATGAGACCATGAAATTAACATAAATTATAAATCTATAAATAATCGAATGGCCGTCGAGCAGACGGATATCATGGCATCACAGATTAAATTAAAATCACGTAAGGTGCGCCTCTGCTGGCAAACTCTCAAAGGCATCTCTTCAGATAAAATTGATCGAAATCAAGACAGCGAAAAGTTGAGAAAATTTGCTTACAATCTATTAGGTACACACCAGGGTTTTTATTCATCTTGCTTTACACGCTCATTTTCTGCTCTCCATCTTGGTTGTGACTATCCCAGAGTATTTCCATTGATTTGTTTGTGATAATAAGCTGCCATATTTCATTGAAATGGCGGCTGTCACCAGGTGTGGATTTCCCACGTCAAATTTTGATTGGCTTTCCGAAAAGGCAGAAAAGGACGGGTTCTTCGCGCTATAGTGGAGCAGCGTAAGGTTTATATAGCTGATATTAAAACTGTTACACGTTATCATGAGCGTGATTCATTAAGAAGTACACTACACCCAGATTTTCACTAAATTATGGACTTTTTGATAAAAATCGAAGTGACGTGTTGAATATGCAAGAAGGAAAATTGAAAAACTTCACAAATCTTTTTTGTTGATAGGTACTTGTATAACACCCATTGAAATATGGGAGCTCATCTATGAAAAAGTTCTCTCCTCCATAGTTTTCCAATAGGAAACTTGGTTATATGCCCTTCCGAAGGTGTACGATTTTGATTACAACAATTCACTTAAAAAATTGAGACGAACAAGAGAAAAAAAAGATCCAAAACAAAAATTTATAAATAATAAATTATATTTTCTTGGTCAATTTAATGTAAATTCATTTATATTTCGCAAAAAATTACAATTTATAGCGGAATAAATAATATTAAATATATTATTATACAGTGGCTTTTCTTAATACCAAACCCCCCTATCATTTTTTGAACGGGCCAACTGAATGAAATAATCTAGGCTAATGAAATTCATGCAAGAATACTATATTTTAGACGAATACTTCAAAACCCTAGAATATGAAGTCAATATCTTCGCCTACTACAAAATGACGAAACATTTGATAATTACCTGAATACAAACATATTAATAAAGATATTTCTGGAAATATCAGTTTTTCTCTGTCATATGGCAATCCCAAAAACCCGATAAGGTTTGATAGCTTATTTTTTGTTCCTGAAAAAAGACAAAAATGTCAGTACGACAACGAATATCATTCTTCAGTCAAATATTCTCATTTAGTTTTCGATTCTACTAGTAGATAGGTACTACGTGAACTATCTCCAAAATGGTCAATTGAACAAAATGTAACAGGGGAACTAACTCTATTCGAATATGCTGCGAACTACTGTCGATCCTCCAATCACCGAAATCTTCGAAGTGAAACCTAATAAATCAGATATGGATATCACATCACTCCATACAAGTGAAAAACTATTTGGATGATAATTTCCATGGTCGTTGGATTGGCCATCGAGGTCCTCGGAATAGCCAATCCGCTTCACAGATTTGTTACCTTTAGACTTTTTTATGGGACTATTTGAAGCAAAAGTTGTACGAAAACGAACCTGCTTCAATATTGAATACATGGCAGAGAATAATAAATATTTCTAGAATTATCGACGTTGATGTGTAATTTCCCACCTCGTCTTCTGATGAAAAAACAATTGGTCATTTTCCAACCTGAAAGTAGGGTTAGAACAAGGCCATTTTCGAATGATAGTGGATAAAATAAATATTCCTTCCACCCAAGACTAGCACTCTTACATCAAGGTAATTCCAGGAACTAATTGCTCTCAGCATCCACGAGCTAGAAATCCGGGTGGAATCTAAACAAAGGTCGGGCATCGGCGAGTGCTCTGTAGAGCCGTCGTTTCTCCAGAGTCTGGAACGTCTCACAAATTGTTTGTTATTTATATCGCGAGAAAGACGAGGAATCCCATTATATGTTCTGAGAGAACGTATTTCGGAGAAAAATTGAGATAGCGCGACGACAAAATATTTATGTTATTCACTTATTTTGTTTGTTTCTCCATTCAGGTAATCTGATACTTTATCCGGAACTCAACGGTAGAGGGCTCACGGGACAACAGAAGAAGTCAAAGCGATTTTGTCGAAATAAATGGGGAGTGAAGGCGATATCTTCAGAGACTGGTCCTTTCCAGTTATATTACGTGCTCATATTCATTCATTTATATTTTCCCTTCATCGAAAACTTTTTCGTGTGCGCCTAGAGCCTTGTGCGGGCAAGGGTCGGCTAATTGTCTTAGGAGCCTAAGTGCTCTGGGGCGTCTTACTTATTTTCACGGTAGGGCATTTGCTATTTCAACTGTAGGGAAACCAGAAAAATACACAGTGTCATTGGGTCGGTTGGAGTATTAAATTCAGATTCCTCATTTACCAGGATTGCTATCTTGCCAACTTACAATTGCCTCTAAGTCGAATTGAATGTAAGGATCGCGCCTCAGACCGCTTGACCACACCGATCGAAACCTCATTTCATTTTACCCAAATATTACGATGAATTCAGGGAGTAACGTGATTGAAAAAACACTTGACAGTTCAAAATGACTCAAAATGACAGCATATCTTGCATCAAATCTCGAATTTACGTGGGTAGAGATCGAAGAAGTGTAAGCTGCGAAGTAATTATTATGTTATATGATATATTCCATTTTGTAACATAGATTTGTATCATGAAAGCTCAAAGCAGTTTATTATAATATACCAAAACATAACCTATACATAACCAAATTATCCTTTGAACAATTCGTTCGGGCGAGTCTCAAATAACCTACACAGTAGGTTTTGTCTGTTACCTGTCAAAAAAAACAACTACTTCCCTGGCTTCGTGATATCAGAAAATGGATTTCTATTTGTTCAAAATCACCCGGCTTTGTTTCATACGCCGTGCGTATCAAGTAGCCTCTTCAGCACTTGGAGCGCTGTCCATGCCCCACAAGAGGCGTACGGGGCTCCTGTATAATATATCAACAGCATAAATAGCTGGTGATTTCGCCAGTGGAGAAAGTTACGTGCTGTATAACGAAACCCCTAAGGGTGTGAAATGCTGGGTCAAATTTTTTTTGGGACATTCCTAGGTCAAATCTACTTCAAATTTTTCATATTTATATATATATATATATATATATATATATATATATGATAATCTATTTATCAGTTTCCTGATTCATCTTGCTTCATAGCAAATAACACTTTCTCTTTGTACATATATATATATCAGAATTGATGGGAGACGTGCTTCGTATTTTATTGAAATTCATTTTCTAACGGGGTAAAAAGGGGGTTGTGACGACCGGTAGGGTTTGTAATTGTTGTTTTACTTTTATTTCTCTTCGAGGTACCCATAATAATCCCTCAGTATTTTCTTTCTTACACTGTACCTCTATTTCAACCTATCTGTATCAATTTATGTTTACAGAATAGACAACTTTACAATTTACAATCCCTCCGCTCTATTACTAGTGTGGTAATTACTGAGAGGGTATCATTTTTGTTAATGGCAGCGTGTCACCAGACGTAGATTTCTCCACGTCAAACTTTGGATGTTAAGGCAATTTCCGAAAGGAACATGAGTTCGGCCCTTTGCACGAAGAAAGGGTATTTAGTGAGAAACCTAGGGTTTAATTTCTGCTTCCTCGTATACTCTGAAATCTGAAGATGGGGCGGCTTGTAGGAAATGAAATTCTTTGATAACTTTAAGCAATATATTAGCAACGAAATGAAAATAGGAACTTACAAAATAGATAAGAAAAATATATGATAAAAGAAATATGCATTGAAAACAATTTATAACGAAAAAATAACCTTTACCGTACTATTTAATTTAATCAAAATATTGAAACATGAACTGAGACCGGCAATGGTTTTCTCTATGCACAGGAATGATGAAAGTTCCACAAACAGAAAAAATTTGTACTCAGAACGCAAAAATCTGATGTACTTTTATCAATAAATGTCTCTAAACTTGCCCTACTGGCTAAATGTATATTATAGGCCACCCTACGGCCCATCCCAATGGCTACTCGATGTCAGAGAGAGTCAGAAAGATTTCTCAACTTGTGATTTGAACAACAGATATAAAATTAATGATGGCTTTCTCTTCCCAAAAGTGAATAAAATGGTTATTTACGTTAACACACATCAAAATTGACATACCAAGTTTTCTGTCTATCTTGCATGGCTGTTTCCATTCCATTCCATAGATTTTTTGGTATTCCAAGATATGGCACTTTGCACACGAACTAATTTGACGTTATTTATTATCCCGATTTTTTTTCGACCGTAATTAGATTCTCGTAATGAAACGCGCCCCCATAATTTTGGTAGGGGACAAACCTGAAAAAGGCCATCCCCTTGCGTTCGCGAGTTTGTTTCTTAACCCTGTCTCTCGATCAACTCACTTTTTCGAGACGTTTTTGTCCCCTCTCAATTCGAGCCAAAGCCCCTCATTTTTGATGATTTTACAAAAATCAATTTTCTCGAGCCTGACGTCCACATAGCGCTGACCGTCGTCTGATCACACGCGAAGGCGATGTTTTGTCTATCATCTCATATCTCGTCTAGACTTAAACAAAAGACTTCTTTCATTGGGTGGTTCGTGAGAGGAATTCTCAAATGGAATTTCCATACGTTTGATACATTGTATATGAAGCTTTCATATACAGAGTGCGGATACTTATATTGAGTTCACTTAAAAGTGCTCAGCATTACAGGGTTTTTAACAATTTCGAGTGCGCCCAAAAGACAGATCTGTGATGAGCCTGAAAAAAATTTAGTACTAAGAACCACACAAAAATAATGAAAGTATACTCCTTATCATTAAATTATTCAAGAATTGTAAATATAGTTCACTTCATCAGATGGATCCTGAGAATCAAATATGTAACAGGAGGAAGATTTTTTCTGCACGAAATGTTCTTCTGTATCAGATCATCCCAGTTCCATGTATGACAAAAGTTCATGCAGGTCCCATCCCAACGTAAAATCTGATTCACATCTGCAATTCGTACGCTCTGCAGTTTATTGATTTACTGCCAGAAAATTGCCGACATCGTAAAAATCCATCACACTAAACCCGTAGATTATTCGTGCAGATGATCCAAAATATTCCAACGAGTACCTGTGGCGCAAAATAGCAAGACTGTTATGTGAGCGTTATATTATTCCGTTGGAATATTGGCAACAGAGAAATGTCCTTATGTCCTTATGAGTCACTGGAAATGCAGGTTATTTTCCTTTGGGTGATTCTGAAAATCAAAAATTCTTCCCAGGACTCCCTTATTCATTTCCGAAACAAGAATAATATTCTGAATGGTAATGGTTCGGACTTCCATTGTTGTTGTTGTTGTTAATAACTCTATTGAAACCTGTAACTAAGAACGAAAGGATAAAAATACAAATCGAATAGAAAAATCTTGAATGGAGAAATAAATGAAATGATATTGTGTCGAGAAATTCAAGATATCGATGTGAGACAACTAGTCAAAAAAATTTAAATAAAAAAACAAATAAAATATTACAAATAAATGTTGATATCGTCAAGTTGAGTGTACTCACGACGTTTCGATTACTGGTATCCGAAATCGTCTTCGGGTGATGACTGACAATATTTCGAGATGTGGTTATCAAGCCTCAATTTCCCTTTGGTGACTGGTCCCCTCATTTCATTCTGCGTTTATGATCGAAAGAGCCGGCGCTAGTGATTTTCGTAACAATACTTTATTGTCATAAGAGTAATCTTGTGGACAAAGTTTCACTTAATCTATAGCGCAGTGCATATGTGAAAATGAAGTGCATTCAAATTAATCAATTTTCATTTGATACATAAAATCAGTTCGTATATATAAAAAAACATATAAGTCGTACAGATACTGGTGAAAAATAAATGAATAAAATATTTTTAAAGATTATCACTATAAAATTTTTGTATATTATAGTACGGTCTATCACTTGAAAAATCTTTCACAGCCTTACTGGAGCATTGCAAAGATTTAATTTCTGTTACATTCTCCTGCAAATGATTGAACATTTTACAACCATTATAGACAATGACTGATGTCATTGGTATCGGCAACTTGATGTTGTCGGATTGTTCTGTCGCATAATGGGTTGGTGAAGATAGAAATTTGTTCAAATATTTTTCAATAAAACACACTATAGAAATAAGTGTTAGTATTCCATGGGTTATGTTAGGAACTCGAGTATTTTTGTAGGAAGAATAATGTATGGGAAACTATTTTTTTGGATTTTTCCTTCCTCCGAAACGAACCAATGAAATATTAAAAAATAATCAAACGTCTTCGATTATATACACGCACTTTGTCAACAACGGATGTTGTGATAGTTTTCATTTATTTCACTCCTTACATGGAAGTTGTTTGATTTCTATTTTTGTCAAATGATTGCTGAGTAATCCGTTTTTTGAAAGGGAGTGCACCAGATTTTCAGTTAGTGGCTATGTAATGGAACGAACTGAAAGACCGGGCGCCAATGGCAGATTCCATTCACAATAATTCGGGAATGTGTGCTCTTTCTAGCCTACTATGAGGTTGTGAAGTGACCAATTGTTTACTCAGAGGAAGAAAAAGTAGGAAATAACTTTCTCGACCTCTTTGGCAATTTTCCAACCTCTTCGTCTGCTATTCAAAACATCATTTCTCTCATCGGAATCATTCAGATCCCCGATAACGTATACACAACAACGGTGTTATACGTAACAAACTATTCCTGACAAGATATTGTAGCTACTCCACACTATCCAGAACTTACAAAAAAGATATAGGTACCCACTTTCACCATCAAAACCCTAGCCCCCTTCAATAACTGAAGCTTCACTCAGTTTTCAAAAGTAACATGCTACTTTTCCATTTACATTCTCCAAGTACCACCAGTCCAGACATGTGCATGTTTTTACCTTTAGGCAGTTGAATATTCACTAATAATAACAACAGGGATATTTGTTGGGACTTGTTTGTGTCATTCCTTTGACTTAGGAATTCATTTTATTTGAATACACAATGTTATTGTTTCCTTCATAATAATTTCAATAGCCTGAGGATGATCATATTAGAGGTCGAAACGTAAACACAAACCGAATTTTTATTATCTGTTTCACGGACCACTTCCAACAAACTAAAAAACTGAAATTACAAACATTGGGTCACGAACATCTCAAAATAATAAATAATAATGAAAATAATAAATTTATTTGCATCATTTCAAAGAATATACATAAAACAATACAAAGTATTTGCAAATAATAAGAGAATGAACCGCAGTTGTGTAGTTACATGGCTGCGGGTGTATGATGAAAGGGTGTATATATTGCCCATTTTTATGAAATATAACCAAATAATCAGGGGCACCCATTGAGGACCCTAGGGTTTCCTGAATATTGAGTCATATAATAATAAAGAGTTATTTCCTGAAAACACCGTTAAACGAGGTTTTCCAGGAATGAAACCTAGCTAGATTGATTTATCACCCCCGAAAACCTCTGCATACCAATTTTCATGAAAATCGTTGGAGCCGATTCCGAATTGCTATTATTATCTCAACATTTATAGGCATATTTTGGTGAAATTCAATACCCACTTCACTTCCAGTTCTGTAACTGACGCTATACATCCGACGAAAAATATGTATCGATATTTCAATTTGAGGGGCTCAGGATGTTAGCATAAGTGCCAGGTAGTCGGTAAAACATTCCTGATGATGATCCACAGCGAAAATACTAAAAGTGTCGAACGAATGGATATGTATAGTATAATACGGAAAACGGAATTTCTTTTCCAATTTACTTGAGTGGAATAGTCGTTTGGATCGTAGATGACGTAAAACGAAATAATATTTTTCCTTTCTCTTCCTCGCAATTTGCTGTTTCGTAGGACAAGGTTTTCTCGGAGATAATATAAAACGTCTCTTTCGACATCCACTGTCATCAATAAAGTGCTCTCGATTTTTCACGAGGGCTCATTCTCTTTCATCAATCATCACCTAAATAATGATGCGTCACGAAAGTGTGATTTATAAATTCGTATTTCGGAATATTCAATTTTATCTTGCTAATGTTTACACTCTTACTTCCCTGCCAACTTTGATCATCAGGCGACGTGAATCGGAAATTGTGAAGCGTGGTTGTGATAATTAATTGAATAGCTGACAATTTCTGTCATAGACCTCTACTTATTTGAAAAATCAACGGAACTTTCGAAAAAGGAAGAAACTTGTTAAAGATGGGAGGTAATGAGATAGTAGTTTGTAAAACAAGAACAAGTAGAGGATAATCAACCGAGGAGGATAATCAGCCTATTACACACGAACGAAAATTGTGAGCACAAGCCGAAGTAGCTCGACTTGCGTACTGTACTTTTTCTACTACCATCTTGCTTGGATTCCTGCTGGTGTATCAAAAATTCCCTCGTCATTCCTCATTTTCAATGACCAACAAGACACTGGATAACAGCAAGTAGGTGAAACAATTGTTTGCCGATTCGTGGATATAACTAGATATAGTACAAATTCACAAACTGCCAATAAATCTCCTATAGATGCCATTTTCAGTTCAATGTCACAGAGAATTTGAAACTGAAATTCGTTGAATTTGGTTTTGGGGCAATTATTCCATTTGAGCATGATCGAAGCTTCACATATTTTTTGTGAATTCGGTAGAAATCTCCTGTGACTGTGAAATTACTAGGAACCTTGGTTTTATAATCGGATAATTTTATTGAAAGGGACTAATGAAGATCTTCCGTGTCATCAATTTATAATTTTCGAAGTTCAACGGCATCCCCCTGTAAGGCCAATAGCTAAAGCAACCTGAAATCAAAACCAAACATTCCTTTTTTCGAAAACAATTTAAAAAATTTCAATTCATACCTTTATCAGCAAACACTTCTCATCAGGTGCATCTTCCAAAAATTGTTGAATTTCTTTAGAAGTTGATGTTTTTGACTGTTTGGAGCATATTTTTCAGATTTGCGTTTCACAAAATGCACGCATTTTTGCGTATTTTGATATATCAACACAGTTTTTGATAATTGAGGTACTCCTCAGCATCGAGTACTGAGACCATAATGTTGATGATTCCAATCTTCTTGACAACTCTTCAAAATAAACTAACAAGGTATTTTCGTACCAAGAATTACCTCGGCTTTCATTTTCCAGTCCATAAAGTATCTGTAAGCGATTTCATATTTTTCTCTAGATGTGCTTTGTAGCAAATTATTGTAAACATCTATTGCTTTCTGAACAATTACTGGAGGTGTAATTACCAACTCTAAATCTTCGTATTCTTTCAATATTTAATAAATCTGAACTGTTTATACTATAACAATCAACAATTATATAAAACTATTTTCGTTGGGTAAGTTGACAGCAATCATTCTGCAGTGCTTCGGTTTTGTTTTTATGGAAACGTCAACAATGGGCTACTTGGATATTGCTAAGATATCTAGAAGGATGGTGTCCGAGTTATACCTGGGCATGTTTGGGGTATACTTGGCGACACATGCCTACTATGATAATAAGCATCATGGCTTTTCGACATCAAATCAGTTCAGATGGCGTTGGCAACGAAAAGAGTTACAAATTTCCTAGGTAATGTATAAACGGCCGACCTGACGGCTGGCTATACTTTCACTTTTGGACGCTGACTGATCAACAACCTATATTATTTTTTCAGAATACTGGCCGAATTCCCTATAATTGTGTTCCTTTCATTGGACTTTATTTTTTATGAGTATGACATTAGATTTTGCTCATTTTGTTGACTACTCGAATCAAAGAATAAAGTTTGTGGATCGATCGGTTGACTATGCACTTCCAATTTGCGTCAACTAGCGATGAAATTGAGAAACACACCACGATATGTAAAAATGACACTAATGACAGAAAAGTGTCGCCATAAAATTCTAAACAATATCGCATCGGTCCCAGCACCATCCTTCTAGACATCTTAGTTATAGGTTAGGTCAGCAAAGCGTTGTCAATATGGAGAATGTGTCAAATCAATCTGACATGTGACAATTTATGACTGACTTGGGTTATCGTGATAACAGTGAAGAATTATTTGTCACTGTAATGGCGGATATTTCTCACTGCGGGAGAAATCTTTCGTTTTGAACGTATGAAAGTGATGAGAGAAGTAGCACATTGTATATCATCCGTAGAAAAACGTTATTCCATCTCCGTGAACCCTCAGTAATAACTCAATGAAACGTAAACCCCTCGACAAATCCTGTATTCCCAACACCATCCCACTACAATGTATGTTCAATGAACCACTACAGTCCAAACCCAGCACTTCCCTGTCAATATTGATCAACTTCATTAGCACCCAATGAACAAACAGAACAATGTCTTCGGCGAAACAACTTGAGCATAGTTCGAATTGATAATCGCGAAATTTCTGTTCGACTTAACAATAACGCCAGTTCGGCAGTTGATTTTGATGCGATCTCCGAGAAACGGCAAGATAATGAGAGATCGGTGTTTGATGCAGTTGCTGTTCGAATGCTTCAGGCACGGCTTGAATTTGATACAAGACCCAGGGGATTCCAGCCCTGCTCTGACGATATCTGAGCATGTTTCAGTCGCTCAGTCTGTGTCTTTCGAATTGAAGTGATAATTCCATGGGCAGGATTTCAGTGTATTTAATGATAGAAGCTGTATCATTCCGAGCTCTTCTATCGAATCAAAATATTGATGTTCCGTCTTAGTTAACAACGTGGTGTAACATTCAGAAGATAACGTTTGAGTACTGTTTGAAAGACATGATTTTGTAAGGGATGAATAATTTCTTCGTAGCTTCTTGGGTTTTTAACATAACACAATCTGAAAATAAGAGAATTAACATTGGAATCTATGCTAGTGTAGAAGGGTAGACTCTCGATTGTCTAAAAAGACAAAACGGATTTAAATGATGATACTAGGACAACATTCAAAACAAAAAATACCTTTCGTTCGATACTAACACATACTAAGCCAAATAACACAACGGAAAACATAAAAAATTGTATTCATAAAAAGTCCTTGCGGTCAAAAATACATCGGTTAAACGTCGAGATATTTGAAGGTGCGAAAGAGTGAACACAAAATGATCATCAGGAACAGACAGATAGTTAGTTCTGAATTATCAGAGCACGTTGTTACTGCCGGTAAAGATGACACAGTGGAATGTAATGCTATTCCAGTGGCAGCAAGAGAAAGAAATAGCAGGGGACAGAAATTGAAGAGATCTGATTTATCGTGCTGTCTGAGGAGAATCGCATCTCTCGCAGCTCACAACAAAATTTAATGTTGAATCTCTGATTTTTGACGAATTGTCAATTACGCATATTGAAGAAAAATAATTTGTGAATGAGTTTTGAAAAACGGAAATGGATTTAATATCCAAAACGGTCTGATAAAAATGATATTATAGACACAGCGAAGTGGCACAAAATATCCAAATCACCATACGAGACGATATAAATATCACGACAAAATATAAAGCAAAAACAAACAAAAAAAGGTTATAATAAAATGACAAAGAAAACGAATCGTTCCAAGGGCATGTTGAAAATGACACAATATCTTATTTTGAAGAAGATATGACATACTGAAATACTGAAGAATAGTGAAGAAGCATCAGACTAAAGTCGTTTATACCACAATCTGAAAGAAATAAGAATTAATATTGGAATCTACATAATACATGTTAGCTTTGAAATATTTGACATATCTCAATTACGAAGATTGCCAGCAAGAAATATTTGCATTTGAACAGGAATATTCGTATGAGTTTTGAGAACGGAGAAAACGGATTTAGTTTCCGAAACGTTAACGAAAAGTATTGAAATGTTTGGTAATACTTCGGTATGAGCACCTTTTTTTGAATTTTTTTTTGTGGAACTTACGTAATTCGGTCTCCTCTACAAAAAAACTCTAATGAAAAAACCGGCGGTCTCTTATAGTTTCGGAGATACAGGGCCTTTTTGGTGTAGAACTTCACAATTTTCCACATCAAATTTCTGTTGTTTGAATACACAAAATTCCTCCTTCTTCTGATCAAACACCACTCACTCGTTTATTCACTTGTTTCCAACATTTTCAAGCAGAAAAAAACATCAGTTTTCCAAGAAATGCAATTATTTTCAAACCATAACCAATTTGTTGTGATGTCACAGTGCAATGACAGTCGAAAGTGAGGTATTTTCAGTGTTGCCGCTCTCATTGTTATTGTTGAGAACTGAGTGCATTAATGTTGACTTTTGGAGAAAGTTGGATGTTTTGAAAAAATAATGTTTTTTTTCTGCTCAAAAATGTTGACAACAAGTGAATAAGAGCGTGATTAACGTTTGATCAGGAGAAGGAGGAATTTTGTGTGTTCAAATATTGGAAATTTTATGTGGAAAATTGTGAAGTTCTACACCAAAAGGCCCTGTATCTCCGAAACTATAAGAGACCGCCGGATTTTCCATTGGAGTTTTTTGTAGAGGAGACCAAAATACGTAAGTTCCACAAAAAAAAATAAGAAAAAAGGTGCTCATAGCGACCGAAGTATTACCAAATATATATATATATATATATATATATATATATATATATATATATATATATATATATATATATATATATATATATATATATATATATATATATGCTGGCTGGAACTTCCGGTTGATCCGCGTCTGGAAAGATTTACTTGTCTACGTTTCGACTCCCATTTCGGAGCCATTTTCAAGACTGAGTGACCTTGCGTCTAGGTCTGAGTCCTCCAGTGATGATAGCCAGCTAGTGAGACAACTCAGACCTAGACGCAAGGTCACTCAGTCTTGAAAATGGCTCCGAAACGGGAGTCGAAACGTAGACAAGTAAATCTTTCCAGACGCGGATCAACCGGAAGTTCCAGCCAGCACATTTCTGACCGCGGAAGCCTAGCCGATCAAAAATATATATATATATATATATATATATATATATATATATATATACATATATATATATATATATATATATATATATATATATAAGGTAGGCCCCGGAATGTTATTTGCGGAAATTAACCTACGAATACAGGCTGCACCCCTGAATGTATTTGGCGGAAAATAACCTACCAATGTGGCTCAACATAATAATTCGCGGAATTTAACCCACCAATCAGTAAAAACTTTATATGAATACGCTCACTTATATCTCTAATAATACCAACGAACATAATAAACACTTCGATCTAGCTAAGGACTAATTTGAACCATTCAGATGAGGAATTCATATTTTCTCGAGCAATACGCAGTAGTTCAGAATATACTAAAAATAAGGACCCACCAACCTTTTATTCCACAAAATTACGGGATACCACTAACTTGAACGAGCGTACAATAATTTCTTTTGAGTAAGTAGCGAAACAACAACGCTCACTCAACACACGAAATGCCTTTTGCAAAAAACTTGCAATCCAAAAACCCAGTCACCTTATCGCCTCTTGACTCATCTTTCGCGTAATGCGTTTTTTTCCGATAACGTCGATTTATTGGATTGATTCTCCATTTGAGTGGACAGGGCGTTTGAGTACATGAATATTCGTTACAAGGCATTTTGAAAATTCCGACAACTTTGAAAAGTGCCACTTTGAATGACACAATAAGAAAACTAATTACTCACCAACTCTCAGTCCTGATCTATCTTATAATTTATTTAAGAAAAATATAATATGAATTTTTCCATCGTATGTTGAAAATCCCATATGAAGCGGGACATTTTCGATCAATTACAGCGATAAATTCCAGGCGGGACATTTTCGGGCTAGTAAATACCCGGTAGGTATCGAAAAATACCCGCTCGGTCCGTGTATCTATAGTAACGATTGTTATGTCTTCTTGACAGGAATAAATACTGAATTTTAAACGTCGTTGTTTCAACTTCGGAAATATTCTACCGAATTACACTCGTGCATCAAAATAAACCTGATAATTTTCCATTCAAGCATGTTGTCAGTAAAAAAACTGAATTCGGTTATTTTCATATTTTGCTAAAAGTGCCCTCCTCTTTCGGAGTTGGTCTCTTTCGACAAAATATGAAAATAAATTTATACAGTTTTTAGACAACATGCTTTCATGGAAAATTATCGGTAATTTTGAAGCACTTTTGTAATTACTCCCGATAAATTCCCGGCGGGACATTTTCGGGCTGCTAAATACTCGGTAGGTATCGAAAAATATCCGCTCGGTCCATGTATCTATAGTAACGATTGTTAAAATGTACATTTGTCATCTTGACAGGCATGAATACTGAATTTTAAACGTCGTTGTTTTAACTCCGGAAATATTCTACCGAATTACACTCGTGCATCAAAATAAACCTGGTGATTTTCCATTCAAGCATGTTGTCAGTAAAAAAACTGCATTCGGTTATTTTCATATTTTGCTAAAAGAGCCCTCCTCCCTCGGAGTCGGGCACTTTCGCCAAAATATGAAAATAAACTTGCAATTTTTAAATATCACGCTCTTTTGCAAAATTATCGGTAATTTTCATGCACTTGTGCAATTATAACCGAAAACATCATTCTCCATTAAGCAACGAGGGGAGTGAAAAATTATTGTTGGATATTTTTACATCCAAACGATTGGAAATTGGGAATTAGGATCCATCATCCCACCACAAAACCCAATTTTCTCCCAGTACCTACGCAACTCCATTATCCGTAGGCAGTATGTTTTGGGGCAAAGAATAAAATGCGGCTTGGCACGCGATGTTTCTGTGAGAGATTACGAACGGGGCAATAAGTGTCAGACAGATATCGTATGGTCGAGTACACTCCGTGGAAAACAATGCGGAACGAAGGTCGTATAGGGGTTTACTCGATCGATGTTGAAAGAGCTCGCTTATTGTTATATCGTTTACGAAAAAATGGGTCGGGACACATATGATTATTTGTGTAGGGAGAAGAAAGTGATTTTTGGGGTTTTGGTCTCCTAGTCAATGAGAAAAGTATACAAAACTTCAATGAAAGAAGTGAAATCGAATATTTGGTATGAATCATTCATAGACATTCACAAAAAGGAAAAAAAACTGGGGGAAAGTTCTAAAATATATCCAAATGCTCATTGATGAAGTCAAGGGATATTTTTTTCTGAGAGAAACAAGCCTGTTTGGATAAACGATGAGACTGGAATCTTTGGTGTAAAAGTTGAAACTTTGACATCAATACTTTAGTGGAAAAGAGTATTGTAATTTTTTTTTGGTGTCCAATAAATGTTTGAATAGAAATCAGCTATATTCTAGTGACAATATATCTCCTTGCTTAACAACCAATCAGTCTATTTCAAATTTTGAAATTCAGCTAATAGAATCCGAATTACAGTGAAAATATAGCTTGTCGCTGTATTTTCACGGTGATAAACCTGCTTAGTTTTTGTTCTACTAGCTGTCAAGTGAAAATAATGATTTAAATTATAAACGTCAAATCTATGTGTTTTGATTAATTATATTTCTTAATCAATATGAGCGATCGTTGGGGACAAATGGCGATTGGTATCATAGATGAAGCAGTGGAAAAGAGTATTCCCTTGAATACGGCCAGAAATAAAGAATCAATTACCAGGCAATTCAACAATTTTTGCTCAAACAGGGGTTATATTGTCGTCCTAAATATAATTCGTGGTATGATTAATAACCTATAATTTTTTGGAATATCAATTCATTGGCAATCCCAATGTCCTGCGGACTCGTTGTATTTTCAGCTTTGGGATTGCAATTCATTAATATTCCAAAAAATTATCGGTAATAATCATACCACTTATTATATTACCCCTGATAATAATTGGGTTCCACAGTTTAAAACAAAACCAAATAGTTTTTATTATATGGCCTGATGAACGGAATGTAAAAGAGCTATTCCTTTGCCCAATTCGTTATAACAATCGATTGAGCCTTGAATAAAACCGATACCATTCATGGGATATTTTCACACAAATAGAAAGAAGTTTGCAAAACAATAATTCATAGGGATAAAATTCCTTTCTCAAACCCAAACATGCTCAAAACTTTTCCTAGAGATCAATTACCCTAAAACCAAACTGATATTTTTTAACTCGACGCGCGTTTCGCTAACAAGATTAGCATCTTCAGGAGAAGAAAATTGATTCTAAATCTTAAGCTAGGGTTAGTTGTTTATATAACTAAAGTTTTTTGGTCCAATATGGACTTTGTTTGTTACTGTTAATTATTCTGATTAATTTCTCGATAATAAACTAATGCAGTCACTACCTGTAGGGTCCATCACCTGTTATTATTGATTATTCTGATTACTTTCTCAACAATAAAGTGAAAAGCGAGCTGGGAGGGATAGGTCACTTGTCACCATTCATGCTTTTTTTACATTTTGCTATTTCTCACATGCATCGAGTAGTCTTGTGTCATACACATTCTTTATCAATTTAAGATTGCTTTCACCAATTTTATGGTCATTGTCTATAGAGTGTTGGGCGACACTAGATTTTTCTACCCTTCCGTATTTCATGTGTGCGAAATGGTCCTTGAAACGGGTTTTAATAGCTGCGTCGGCTCTGGCCGATGTATTTGTTGACAACTGATCTCGTAAATTCCCAACTTCTTTGAGTTTTCTAATTTATCTTTTGAGTTACCAAGAATCTGTTGTAATTTGTAAGGAATTTTATATGCAACTTTCATATTCATATAGAACTTCTTACAAATTACAACAGCTTCTTGGTATGTGAGCTTAAAGCGAGTCAAGTGCAAAAATATCAGTTTTGCGTTGGGGTAATTGATCTCTAGGAGAAGTTTCAAGCCTGTTTGGGTTTGAGAAAGGAATTTTTTTCCCTATGAATTATTGTTTTGCAAACTACCCTCTATTTGTGTGAAAATATCTCATGAATGGTATCGGTTTTGATCAAGACTCAATCGATTGCCATAACGAATTGAGCAAGAGAAGTGATTCAGCGTCTGCTATATAGGCAAAGCAATAGCTTTTTTACATTCCGATCATCAGGCGACATAATAAAAACTATTTGAATTTGTTTTAAACTGTGGAACCCAATTATTATCACTAGAATATAGCTGATTTCTATTCAAACATTTATTGGACACATAAAAAAATTACTATACTCTTTTCCACTAAAGTATTGATGTTCAAGACAAACAAGAGTATCAGTTCTGCTGAAGCATCACATTGTTCAAAAATAGTTTATTTTCCATTGATGTTTCCACTACTTTTGTGAAGAATTTTTTCTGTAAACTGGTAATCTTGAAAACCAAGGAAACTGTCACTCTTCACTAATAACGGTATACTTCGCTATCGATGCCTTCGACTCTCCGACGTATTATCAAAAAAGTTTCATTTTTCAATTCAAAACTACCCAACTTCAGAAAAGCTCGAAATTGAACATGGTCCGCAAGTGGTATTCGATTGGCCACCCATTATCGTTTATGTTGCGATCTTTTCTTACTAGCCAATCAAATAAAAATGGAAAAATTCAAGTGCATTTTTTCACTCAGTCCCAGCTTCAGACAAATCTGACAAGAGAGTACGGGCGACATCTATACGTATTTTACGGAAACCTCCAAAAGATCAATTGTCGGTTATAATTGCACGAGTGAATAAAAATTACCGATAATTTTGCAAGAAAGCGTGATATCTAAAAATTGCAAGAGTTTATTTTCATATTTTGGCGAAAATATTTTTACAAAATATGAAAATAACCGAATGCAATTTGTATAAGATATCACGCTTGAATGCAAAATTATCTGGTCACTTTTATGCACGAATGTAATTCATTGGAATATTTCACGAATAAAGAAATTCTCAAGGAAATGTTATTTTTTGTTCATTTATACTTTCCTCTTATAGATTGTATGGAGTACTCACCTAAACGCGAAATGTTTTTCTATTTTTGAAGTCTATCTGACATTTATTTGTGTTGTTTACTGACGTCTAGCGATACGGTTTCAAATGTGTTGTTATGGTGACTTGAAAGAGTTCAGGGTCCGACAAATTTTGAGAGAGAAGTATTATTAAATGCCAGTATCTCTGACGCAGAACAGACAATTGAAGTCAATGCTCTTTGTCTTGCTTGGTTATTCCGTAGGGAGGGAAACTAGCCAGGACGGTATTGACATATTTTTATCTGATAAATCTTGATAATGCCTTCGAAATGTAATTCGAAAGGTCGACGATAGAAAAAAAACATCAACGGATATAAACCTACACAATTGAAAAAATCCAGAACTAATATTGAAATGTATACCAGTGAAGTAGGCAGATCCCTGAACAACGCCGAAAATTTGCTGTGTAATTGAGATGGAGTACCTTTCAAAAAAAAGCACACTAATCAGTCAGCCACTTACTGAATTACTTGAAGCCTATCACAAACTTGCAAGACCTGATACCTTCATATATAAAAATACTTGTTTCGGAGAACATATCTATTTCCGTTTCCAAAACTAATTGCAATCACTTCTCTACTATAAAAGTGTTTCGAAAAAAATGTCAAAGATGTAAAATCTCACATCTTCACCAACTGAAATATCAATGTTATTTTCAACAGTAGAAATGAAATGACCTCGAGTAACGAGAGCGCTGAATCCTGTACTTGGAAAAATCGCTAATAATATGATAACGTGCTATTTTTGGAAACTAATGTGTTAGTTTAAGAAGAAGCTTGTTGATTTGAAGGGAGAAAGTGAGCACCTATATTATTTCTGTCCGTTTGGCGCTAAGATTATGTGTGATAACTACTATCACGCCAGGGATAGCTCGTTTGTGTAACGCCATTGTGTATACAAGTTAGCGTTGATCTAAGCACATCATGAATTCCTATAGGCAGAACGACGTTTCCAATGAAAGAAGAAGACGGAGTCGGAAAAGTTCTAAGAACATAGTGTTTAGCTGACTCCGTCTTCTTCTGAGAGAACAACTATTTACTCTCCAACCTTAAACGGGGCTCAAAATGATGATTGTTAATGAATCTTTTCTTTTTCAGTGCCTCCCGATATCCTCAACGAAAACACTAGCGGCGATATGTCAGTTTCGGAAGGAGAAAACACCACTCTATCTTGTAAAGCGGCAGGTCATCCAACGCCAAGGATCATTTGGAGAAGGGAAGACGGACAACCAATCTTGATTAGGAAAGGTCTCAGGGATTATGCAAAAGGTACGTTTCATCAATACATGGTTCACAACAAAGTCGCTTTCCGTTATCTGTCTGTCCCTATGTACACTTAGATTTTTTGATCTACGCAACGGATTTCGATACAGGATTTTTTAATAGATAGAATAAGTCAAGATGGAGGATTATATGTATGAGAAAGATTGTGGTTTTGTGGATAGAACCACAAAACCCCTTCACCTTGTCAACTGGCTGGGGGCCCCCCACTAGAAGTCTTGAGAATGTCTTCAAAGTGGGAGCCGAAACGTCGAAAGAAGAACAATTCCAGACGCGGTTCATCCGGAAGTTCCAGACAGCACACATACATATATATATATATATATATATATATATATATATATATATATATATATATATATATAGATTATCAAATTCTCTGGTCTATCACAATTTGCATTCAATTCGAAATGCCCACCACAAGATAGCTACCTATTTCTGGCTTTGGCCTTCATCAGCTGTGGGTTGGCATGGTCCTCGTAAAGGCACGATTCATTTCAAATCCTCTGGATATCTATCACAGTTTGTCTTCGATACGAGGACCATGCCAACTCACAGCTGATGAAGGCCAAAGCCAGAAATAGCTAGCTATCTTGTGGTGGGCATTTCGAATTGAATGCAAATTGTGATAGACCAGAGAATTTGATAATCTATTTATCAGTTTCCTGATTCATCTTGCTTCATAGCAAATAACACTTCAATTCTCTGTATTTATATATATATATATATATATATAATAATAATAATAATAATAATAAACTTTATTGCACTCAGAATACATGATTGAATAAAAAATGTACAAGCCAGTCAAAAGAAACAGAGAAGATATTTTTAGAAATATTTTGATGGAGACTATGAAGAGATATATTATTTGTTTAAACATTTACATTGGCGTTCAAGTAATCTGAAGTATTATAAGGCTCAATATCACATAGAATTTTTACAAGTTGTTTCTTCACTTTGATGAAATCCTGATTTTCCTTGAGAGCTGATGGTAAATGATTGAAAAATTTGATACTAGAGTAGAGTGCTCCTTTCTCTATAAGAGACAGGCGGTGGTAGGGATAGTTGAAATCCATAGTATTCCTAGTTCCGTATTTATGGGTAATTCGAAAATTTTCAAAGTAATGTCGGTGATTGAAAATGAATTTTATACATTCGTAGATATATAAGGCTGGTATAGTGAGAAGTCCTGAAGTTTTAAAGTGACCTTTACATGATTCTCTATATTTCAGTTTTTTCATTATGCGAATCGCATTTTTTGTATTTTGAAAATTTCACTTATACTACTACTTCCACCCCAGAGAATGATCCCATATCTGCCAAAAAACCAAAAAAAATGTCTTGGTGGGGACTGGGCATTATTATTTCTGGATAAATTTCCAGCGGCGTCAAGTCACGACTCAAACCCTTGCAAAGAAGTTCCCCTGCTTGACAACACCTGACGCGGTTCAACACCGAACACAACCAAACACCTGATATAACTAAACAGTTGTATTTGATGATTATTAAAAGTTATAGTATCGGGTTTATCACACCCGACTGGTTCCAAAATAACAGAGCTTTTTTATCTAACCCCCCCCCCCCCCCACATACATATATACATATATATATCTGAGGACGTATAACTCCTCTTAATATCACGTTGATAACTCCTTCCCCATTACTGCCAAAAGAAACGAATTTGTGAAAGAACAATCCTAACTGAAATTATTCAGAAAGAAATCTTCATCAAATGACTGATCACCTTATATTTCAGTGAATTGGATCAACACTTATTCATTTGCTAACAGAGAGTGAGAAATAAAACTAATTATGTAAAGTTACGAGCGAGAATAATTAAATTGGAGTTTACTTTCTGTTCTGAAGTGACTCTGGAAGTTCTTAAAAACTGAAAATAATGAATTCCAATTGAAATCCAGGGATAACTCCAGGAAGTTTTTTGAATGAGCACAATTGATTACGAATTGGAAATGTCGTGAGAAATCTTCCGGGCTTTGGATCCTGCGTGCACTGAAAACAATCAAGACGCTTGATAATCTGAAAGAATAATGCTCTATCAATTGGTTTGGTAAAACAACTCATTCAGACAAGGTGTATTCCCAAAAAATTGAAACAAACTATCATTAAGCCTCTATTCGAAAGTGGGGATCTTCAGCTAATGGAAAACTATAGGCCCATCAATCTGCTACCATGCTTCTAGAAATCATTTGAGTAAGCAATGTGCTCTAGACTGACAAACTTTTTGAACAATTTTTTTTACAGAGACCCAGCACGCATAGTTGAAAGGTAGGTCAAACCGCCTTTTTCCAGTTCACCAAAAGTATTCTAGATTTAGTTGCGAATCACAACTTTTCTCTAGCCATTTTTCTAGATTTATCAAAGGCTTTTGACTCATTAAATCAAGAATAGCTGTTGGAAAAACTTGAAACTTAAGAAATTCCCGAGGAAAAGCTCACAACTGGTTTTGCTCATACCTTCTTCAAAAGTCCAAAGGGTAACAATCACAAAAGATGGTGTTTCCAAAAACATCAGTTTACCAATTAACTCAACAGGGATTGCACAGGGTAGTGTTATAGGGCCGATTTCATTCATGATTCATTTGAATGATTTATGCACGATTGTCAAGAATGCTGAAGAAACTTTAGTAAATTACGTAGATGATACAAATTCAATAATTGGAGCAAAACAAAGCGATGACCTAATAAGGAAGGGAATGTTTTCTCCTCAAGAGCGAAAAATTGGTTCGATAAAAATAAATAGCTGTTGAAGGCAAATAAAACCAATTTGAAGATTGTACTAAAAATCATCAAATTGGTTTTATTTGACAGGTGCAGAAAAGAAAAACCAGATAGTATAAATTGGCAGAGAGATGAAACAAAAATAACTGAATACACAAAGTTCTTAGGAGTATTTATAGATAATTTCCTGAAATGGAATGAGCAGACTGATTTTGTTCATCAAAAATTGAACAGAGTCACTTACGCAATCAGAACAACATCAAAATAGATGGATGAAAAAACTGTAAAAATTCTATACCATGCAAATTTTAAATCAGTGTTGAGATATGGAATTATGTTTTGGAGAACAGAACTGAATCTAAAAAAATATTCATTGCACAAAAAAGAGTTTCCAGAACTATCTATAAAATGCCCTTCACTCTCCTCTCATTGTTGAACTTATCTTTTTTAAAGGAAAAGTCATTAACCTATGGACAAGGAATTGCAATGCCGCCATTTTATGTTGTTGACAAAACTAACAAGTCTATCACCAACACCAACACACAAAACAATCAACCCAAAAAAAAACCAACAAACACAAAAACAAGAAAAAACACAACACCAAACAACACAACAACACACCACACGTTTGATAACGGATCGTTCATTAACGGTGTTTTACGGAATAGACATGTAACAAGGTATTTTCGGAACAAGAATTAACCTTGGCTTTCATTTTCCAGTCCAGAAAGTTTCTGTAAGCGATTTGATATTTTTCTCTTGATGTGCTTGGTAGCAAATTGTTGCAAAGCATCTAATGCTTTCTGAACAATTTCTGCAGGTGTATTTTCCAATTCTAAATCTTCGTACTCCCTTATATTCAGTATTTAATAAATCTGAACTGTTAATACTATAACAATAAAACTATTTTCATTGGATGAGTTGATAGCAATAATTATGCAGTGCTTTTGTTTTACTGTTAAGGAAACGCCAACAATGGGCTACTTGGATATTGCACGCGAATCGTCGGCGTAGCGTTGTCAACATTACATGGAGAACGTGTCATATCAATCTGACATGTAACAATTCACGACTGACTTGGGTTATCGTGATAACAGTGAGAAATTATTTCTCACTGTAATGGCGGATATTTCTCACTGCGTGAGAAATCTTTCGTTTTGAACGTATGAAAGCGATGAGAGAAGTGGCACACTGTATAGCATCCGTAGAGAAACGTCATTTCATATTATAGGACTAATTCTTACGGACATTTCCAAGGAAATCGTTACCCGAAACGCTTCACTGACTCCAGACTCAATGTTATTACCCTGGTAAAAATTTACAATAACCTTGCTAGTTGGAATGAGACCCTTACGTTTTTCTTCTTGTCTTCCACGTCTTCTCATTTCAAAGAAACTCAGCTGAATCAAAGTTATAATTGGTATCGTGATACACTGTATGAAGGTTTTCATCACTGACCAGAATAATCGATCATCGAATGACTGAGTCAAGACGGATAGTAAAAACAGTACACTAATTGGGTACTGAAGCTAATAGGAAAAAGTCTTCCGATGATAAATAAAGATTTATTTCCACCCAAGGATTCTTTTGTGATATTCGAATAACGAATAGAAGTAATTGGACAGATATCGGCTCATGAATATTGAACAAGGGGACAGAAATATTTGTATATTTTTACAGAAATAATCGTGAAATAAAGGAAAGAAGGAAAAAAGTGAAATCCGATTTTTGTTTTTTTTTTCAGAAAATGAAAGAGCTTCAGATCTTATATAATCTGCTTTTAGGAAAAATTATTATATGTTGTGATCCGATACATAACTGATATATAATGAAGAAAAATTTACTATTTTGTCAGTTACACATCGTTATCATTGTGTAATTGAAGATTCAATCCTTAACATATATATCGAAAAAGGCATAAGTCTTTTATTAAGTGTGTTTATGATGTAATAGTGGGGTGTTTTGGCTGTTCTTGCGCTTTGGTGCGTCCTTGGGTCCGTGGTTTGCACCCGTGGGAAGTGGGGGTAATGTTCATATGTCTGTCATTAGAAGAAAACCACAAATTCGGTTGATGGTGTTCTTATGTTGTTTCCCTATTTTGAAAGGCGAATAGCATTTTTTTTATAACTGACATTATTCTCTCTTTTTTTGTGGATCTCGTCATGACGGGAATGGCTTCCTTATCATTTCTTCTCTTCGGTTTCTCCTTCTCTGTTCCTCTGTTTTTTTTTTCTCGGCGTTTTTTAGAGGATTCAACAACAAAGTTGAGGGTTTTGGATCCTGTCTTTCCCCTTTTTCTCTTTTTCTCTTGTTCTTTTTTTTTTTTGTTCTGTCCAACCTCCTTCTGGTTGGCGCGTGTGGTTTTTCTTCTCTTTCCACCCTTCGTTTCTCTTTTTTTCTCCCTCTTCCACATCTACCAACTCAACTAAAACTACGAGTTGACCATAGAATATAGTCCATTCGGCAATTATTATTACCTGTGTAAAATCATGAAGTGTGAGACGTTGCTGGAATAATTTTCAAGAACTTTTACACATATCTTTATCAATACAGCAATCTTACCAATCAACCCCCTTACGGTGTACGCTGGAAAATACGAAATTGTCTGGAAATTGATTCCTGTGCAAAATGTTAAAGTCGATGTTTCGACTCCTATGCTGGAGCTATCATCAAGAACTCACAGACATTTTTTATCAATACCGCAATCATCAGGTCCGACTGTTGTTAATAGTATATTACACACCGAGGTGGGAAGTGATTCATTCCTGTTGTGAGATCGGTTAGTTAACTATGATCTCGAGACAGGAATGAAACTTCCTACCGAGGTTTGTATACTATTTCATTTATAACCATCCGGGTTCTGTGTCTAGGAGGTGTCCTCATCGAAAAGTGGCTTTCTATCGAAAATCTTCCTTGTACAGCCCCTGAAGGGGGTTTTGTTTTTTTTTCACAGCCTGAGTTGTTTGAATAGCTGCGTTTTGTCTAGCAAAGACACTTAGCTTTTTGGTTTGCCTGGTTTTGGGGGGTGGAAAACGCAACCCCTTATTTTCCTTTTTTTTTTTTTCTTGTTTTTTCGGTCTTTTCTTCTAAGATGTCTTTGTTGTTCGTTTTTTTTACGACGTCAGGATACTCGTGATTGCTGTTCGGACTTGTTTGTGGTCGCTTCGGGGGGATATTTCGATTGAAATTAATAAATTTCTGTTTCGTTCCGAACGTAACCTCTCAATAAAAGCATTCATTATTATTATTATTATTATTATTAACATAAATATCTTAAATATTTCAACTTCTTTTCTCCTCTCCTTCCCCCCCTCCTTTAAGGACAAATCACCTAGAACACGATTTTCCCAGAATAATCAAGTAGTTATATTGTTACCGTGACTACGGGGTCTTCAATTGTCACCAATTTAAATTATTGATTGTCGTCTTTTTACCAGTGTTGGGGGCGCCGTTCTCTGGGACACCCTGTGTATTATATTAAAATGATAGAAAGGGATCAGATAAAAAATGCGTTCTAGCCGAAGAGTTGAACTGAAAGTTCAATTGACCAAAGTCTACAGCAGATAAAGTCAATAAATGACAGCAAAAGTCTAGAATTGATGAAATGAAGGCGGCAAGTAGAGGTGTGTACTGGGTGAAACTTCCCAACCTTGAATGACGATAGTGAATGACAGCGTGATTTTGTGTTGTTTGTTTCACTTTCTTTCTCTTTCTTTCTTTTATTACATATATGGTTCTCAATAAAACTCATTACAGTCCTATCGGTCAAATTACTGTATTTCAGTCTGGCTGGACAATAATTCGAAAGCTCCCCCAAATGTTTGTGTGTTCAGTTGTTTTTGTTTGTGTTTCTCTTTCAACCAAACCGGTTGATGTGAAGCCCGAACTGACCTCTTTCTCTCACCATCAAGATGCATAATGCATAAAAACCATCCTAAAATGATGAGGCCCTTTCGCTTGCTTCTCGTGAACTTCAACTGGCTTTTTCTGACACTTCAACCTTTGTTTCTAATCCTGGAAAAATTGTTTAACTGTAAACTGGGAAATTCTGGAAAAAATCGGTGAATCACACAAATTAACTTCCCATGTAAAATGAAGGTCAAGATGGTTCTTCATCGTCAAAAATTTTGTTCTTATCAACTAACATCAAATCTCTTCTGGGTTCAAACTTCTTCTTTTCGATATGTGTTGAAACTTTTTTTTTCTAACACTAAGAAATGTTTACCTGTGGTAGCTACTCAATTTTATGGAGATGGATTTGATTCGGCCTTTCACACCATAAACAATGCAAAATGATTCATTATAAAGTAACTAGAGGTGAAAAATTAACCCAACAGCAGCAATAGTAACGATAGAAACGTGGAAAGTACAACGTGGAATGGAACGAACAAAACTTAGTGGAATAGAATTGAATTTGAGTTTATCGGAACTTCCGAACGCATTCAAATTTCAAAAACTTCACATCGAAGCTCCTTAGGGTGACCTTCTACACCTTTTTTTTACCGATGATTCTTTGGTGAACGATATCCCGACAGAGTTAGATAAGCCTGGGGGTGTTGCTTGTTTGGATTGCGGCTTCGAAAAATCGCTACATCATCACCTAACCTAACCTCAAAAAATGTAAGCACTCTCTTCGTCTCCGTAATGCATATGTCAATATATATATATATATATATATATCCCCCCGCCCACCCCCCCTCCCTTGGGGGACCACACCCCCACCCACCCCCCCCCAACCCCCCCCCCCACCGCCCCCCCCCCGCTCCACCCCCCCATATATATATATATATATATATATATATATATATATATATATATATATATATATATATATATATATATATATATATGGGCCTGTGGAGTCCAACCTGTAACCACAAAAAAAAAAAAAAATCATCTTAATACAATAAATTTAAATAATGATGCGTTGCTTTTTTCGGGTTTGCAGGCCGTCGTTCTGTGGATTTCTCCTGACTTCCTGGCTGAAGGCTAGCTTCTTCAGAGGCTCATTCATCT
This sequence comes from Zygogramma bicolorata, assembly GCA_032362365.1. Lineage (NCBI taxonomy): Eukaryota > Metazoa > Arthropoda > Insecta > Coleoptera > Chrysomelidae > Zygogramma > Zygogramma bicolorata. The sequence goes on from JAVJAQ010002109.1 coordinate 66,717, forward strand.
TGAAATTCACTCCGATGACTGGAGATTTTTTCTTCGCAAGTTGTATTTATGCCGATTCAGGTAGTTTTCGGTGCTAATTATTCCATTCGGATTAGGGGAATTGTCATTACTATTGATTACCTTGTTTACCTCATCTGGGTTCGGAGAATAATCTTCTTTTCTGAAGAACTCCCTCCAGTTATTTTCGTTTTCTTAAAATGGGATTCCTTTTCGGTTGAGGTTGACGCTTCTTCTTTTCTTTTGAAATTTTCCTTTTTTTTTTGGTTTCTTTTCCCTCCCCTCCCGTCGGCTTTGGTCTCCCTGGTTGGGTGCTCGTTTTCCTTTTCCCCTTCCCCTCACAAGTGCGTGTTCCGCCAAAGCCGACTTCTCAGTTTGCCCTCGTCTGCAGTTTCTCTCATGTTCCTTTAGCCTTGTTCCCATGGATCTTTTTGTGGTACCGATGTATACCTTCCCACAGGTGCATGGTATGTGATAAACCCCTGCTGCGTGTGGATCTCTTTTTTCTTTCTCCCCCCCCCAGGGCTACCCTGGCTGGTTGGGGAGGGAGGAGATATACATAAACAAACGATTCTTTCTTTTTTTTTTTATAATTGGGCGTGCCTTCGATGGAGTTGTTTATTTCTTCCTTTTGGGTGGGAAAAATCCAACCCCTTCTTTTTGTTGGGACCTCCCTTGTGGCCCCCATGCTAACACTATATATATATATGATATATATATAGCAACAGATGTCGAAAGGATAAGTCAAAGGATTTTCTATATCTGTTTTTACCGGGTTGGGTCCTTGTCAGGTGATTGAAACCCCCTTTTCACACCTACCTTTAATGACTTTCTTTCATCCCCTTCCTGTTTCGTTTTCACACCCAAAACCTCCTCCTTTCTACCCACCTTTTTTCCACCCTCCTTTCCACACCTTTTCTCTTTTCCTTCTCCTCTTTCCCTTCTCTTTCGGTCACTGTGTGTCCACCCTCTCTCCCTCCCCCCTTGAGGGTTTCCTTCTCGGACCTCCCCCCCTCCTCTTTTCATTACCAACCAACCTTTCTCCCGTTTTTTACCGAACTTCCGGCCCCGATCGTTTCCGGGTCTTCCGTTTCTTCGTTTTCGGGGGAGGGTGCTGTGGTTGTTTCGGGGCCCATATATATGATCATATATATATATAGAGGTTTTTTTATTGGGCTTTGCACTCAAATGAAAATAGCAACCGTAGACACGTGTTTCTGGGTCGTTGCCCTTCTTCAGCACGGTGTAGCCAAAAGTGCAAGGATGGACAACACTTGGAGAAACATCACAAATGAACGGAGTCATCAATAGAAGCCAGCCGCACATTTATGGTTTCGGTCAGAAGACCTTGTTATCACAAGGCATCAACTGACGTCACCAGAAACACGTGTCTACGGTTGCTATTTTCATTTGAGTGCAAAGCCCAATAAAAAAACCTCTGTATCATCTATCCACACGAAATTTAAAAAAAAAAAAAAAAAAAAAAAAAAAAAAAAAAAAAAAAAAAAAAAAAAAAATATAATGTATTTCCTGGGCATAGAAAAAAAAAAAAAAATTTCGCGCAGGTGGCTATAGCTGCCTCCGTGGTGACGTCAGTTGATGCCTCGTGATAACAAGGTCTTCTCACTGAAACCATAAATGTGCGGCTGGCTTCTGTTGATGACTCCGTGCGCTATTTCCATTTGAGTGCAAAGCCCAATAAAAAAACCTCGGTATCCACTCGAAACTTCTATATATATACATATATAATTCTTGTGCATGGAGCTCGGCACCAAAACATTCATTGCGAAGCTTCTCGATTCTATTCAGAGAAAGGCAATCAGTCTTGTCGGTGATTCTTCGCTCACAGACTCGCTCACTTTGATGAATCATCGTAGATAGGTCAGAGACTTGTCTCTCTTCTATGAATATTTTCACCGGTGCACTTCCGAATTGTCGCCTATCTTTCCACCCTTGGCAGTATCTACACGGATGACCCGACGAGTAAATAATCCCCTCCCCATTGTTGTGAGCTTGGAGATATGTCGAACCTCTCTTGCTCAGTTATCTTTTTTCGAAAGAACAACCGAACTTTGGAACTCCTTGCAAAGGGAGGTTTTTCTTGAGGCTTACAAAGTTTATGTTGATTCTTTTATCCTGTCCCTTGATTCACGCTGTGAACAGTACAGGGCTTCATTTTCGTGGAACTCAAAAATAATTTGACACTATCCTCCATCAGAAAAGTCACCGATATAATCCGAAGATTAATGAGAAGACAGTAATAAGGATATCTTCAAACCCCGATTAACTATTTCGTCTTACCCACCGAAAACAAATGACAGGACCTCTCTTGGAAACCAAGGTGTATATAATATCACATGTGAGGAGATTCTTATTGACAATATATAGGCCAAACACAAAAAAAGTCTGCTAGGGTGCGAGAACATAAAGATAGCATAAGGACAAAACGACCATTTCCTGTGATATATGTGCATCCTTCATAGATGTTCGATGAAATCACAATATGAATTACTGCCCTGCTTGTATGGCGTGCCAAGTATTGAATCACATGGAAAGTATTTTTTTCTTAAGGTGGATTCATGCAGCTTCAATTATCAAGGATTGATTGACAAGCAGCAAAGAACAATTATCAATGATGAGTTGAACTGTCTAATTTACTGTAGTGAGGAGGGGTGGAAAAAATAAGTTCGTACACCAAGCAGAATAATTCGGGTAAAAAGATTTTATTCCCAGCCGGTCGGATCGTACGACAGAATTTAGTTGAAAATACAAGTAAGTTTCTAGAAAATGAAATCAATAACATAAAAAATGTGTCTTACTCCTAGCTTGAAATATTACATACCTAGACCAGGCAGAAAAGTTCAAATTAATGCCCATTTTCAATACCGCCAAGGTTCCAGAAAAACTTGTTTGCATTTCCAATACGTGAAATCAACTACTACGAGCCCAGTTTCAGATGGATCGTACAATGCGGAACTTTTTACAATCATGCTTTTTTAAATAAAGGAATGTGTATAAAAAGTGAGTTTGAATTATACCAAGAAAGTAGGGTCACTGGATCTAGTAAGCTTCGCTTACACGGGTACGGACATTGGGTGGAGCTAATCGGAACGATTACCCAAAAATTGGCCAATGGCATTGCACTTCAATTTGTTTAAACAATTTAGAAAAGAAGAAGACAAACTGTCATTTTTCAAATTGACGTGACATTGACATTTTGATGCTCGATGCAGAATGTAAACAATCACAGGGGTTTTCGACTAAAATTTTGGGTGTTTCCTATGGATATTTGACTAATTTTAATTTTTCGAGTTGAATTCCAATAATTTTGCATGTGCACGCCGTATTGACAATACTGCAAGTAATATTTGTAACGTGGCTATCGGAATGTTGAAACAACGACGAGTTCTTTAGTACAGTTCATATTTTAGGTCGCTAGACATAAAATTCGATTAAATTCTGAAGATTTTCCTGGAATTTTCAAGAAAATGATAAACCTGATTTGAAAATTTAAGCAGTGAAGTAAGTACCTACTTTGTCAAACAATTATATTTGGCAATGAAATGTAGAGATGGAGTTCACAATGTAATGGATTATTTGGCTTACTTGTTTTCAAATTTAAACTTCAATTCACTTTTCATAAACATATATTCAACAAATGGACTGTAACAACGTGTTTTCGCCCACCATTGGCGGATTAATCACACGGGTATGAAACGAAAAGGATTCAACATTGCCGCCCCCGTTGAAAGACTGAGCGTTTCAAGAAGAAAATAAATAAATTGTTCATGATGCATTAACATTGATAGGCAGCTTGCATAGTTTATTTATCGCGCGTTTCACTTCACCACTTTGAGTCTTGATAGATGGTACACGTACCAACTGGTCTGCGCCGAGATGAAGTTTCAAACTCCGTCCTGAAGGCCAATTCATTGGAGGAGTATTTTCACCTTTTAGTAGGACCATATCACCAACTTTCAGATCAAGACTTCGATCGGTTTTCCACTTGGATCGTTGCTGTAGCGTTGACAAATATTCGTTGCCCCAACGCTTCCAAAAATGCTGTATTTTTTGTTGAAAGTGAGATAGTCGATTTGAAATTACATCTTGAATATCCAACTGTGGTATGAAAGTGAGTACGTCTCCGATAAGGAAATGGGATGAGATCACAAGGATCGTTGGATAATGGAGTTAAAGGTCGGGAATTTAAAATAGCCTCTACCCTGTGCCTCTACCTGAACAACACAAACCACGTTAATTATTTTCGCTCAACAAGCATACACGAACACGAAAGGCGAGTTCTGAAATTCAACAGTAACTTCCGTCACCGTCAGTTCTATCACCGATGCCTCTCTCTCTGTTTGTCGTTCGTCACAAACAGAGAAAGAGAGGCATCAGTGACAGAACTGATGGAATTTACTGTTGAATTTCAGAACTCGCCTGAACTCAAACACTTCTTCTTCTCATATTCTCCGAATTCGTATAAACAAATTATCCTACAGTGCGATTGGCCAATTTTTGGGTATCTTCTGGGATTGGCCAATTTACAACAATTTTCGCCAGGGCCTCGCCCATTGTCCGTACCCGAGTAAGCGAAGCTTACTAGATCCAGTGACCCTACAAGAAAGTGACTTACAGCGCCATCTCCGCGCGAATAATTCAAATAGTGCCGTCGATAATCCAGTCGATACAGATCCCGAGCATTTAAACGGGACTTGAATGAAATATCAAAAGTTGAAAAATAGGTTAAGGAAAAGATGTAAACAACAAGGTACAAGGAGTACAAATAATAACGACGAACAGAAAAATATCCGGAGCTATCGGGACTCATGCAACCAAATTATCATCTATCAATTAACAGGTAACAAGTAAGAGTTGACCAACCTTTGACTCTCTTACATTGATTTTAAAATATGTGTCTCTTTTATGCCGGTTATGACGGATTATATGACCATAACTAAATTTTCATTTAAATAATTCGTTTTTCGCGATTGTTTTTCTGTTCATGGAATGTGAGCGAGTTAAAATTGAAACTGTAGATGCGATTCTGGTGTAGACTTTCTCATGAAAACAATAATATTTCATTTTGCAATTTGAATCTTCAACTCTCCAAAATGAAGCTAAGAAAAATAAAAATGAATAAATAATGCCAGTCGAAAGTTTATTGAAGGTTGTATGAAAAATTAATGAAAGTTAATGAAAGGTTGAAGTTGATCCCCTTCCATTTGATCATTGTTGAATTTAGGTGCATGAATGCCTTCTTTTTCTTTACTTTCTACTTGTGAATTGTTTATCGCTACTTGTTCATTGTTACTTGATAATTAAAGCTACATGAATCCACCTTCACTCAGTTTGTGTACCAATCACAAGCAACAAATCATTCTGTATAATATTGCCAAAATATCCCCATCACTGTCTCAGATCTCAATCTGAAATTGGAGCATTTATTTCTTTCAGTTCTGGATTTGGTGAAGGCATAAAAAATAGTTCCTATTAGAAAACTCCCATGAAACTTTCTCATCCGAAACCAGAGGAAGTGTCCATAAAATAAAAGTACTCCAAAGATTCCTCGTCTATTTCCGGTTCCCGTATGAGAGTTACAATTTTATCTCTCCTTTTTATATCCCCAACATATTTTCTTATATATATGTTCCGCGATCGATAAAACAAACGACTAAAACTATACTACGATACTCGCAAATGGTAATTACCCTCGTAATATTGAGTTTTGTTTCTTTGTGAAATGTTTGTAATGAAATGAAGGTAGTTTATCCCGGAACATAAAACAGAAGTAGCAGGAGAACAGTTGAATTAATTTGTTTTGCTAAATTAATGCTATCTTGCTTAGGAAACGAGTTTTATCATCTTGAGAGCATGGGGGTACAATATACTTGACGCATCTGGCTTATGTGTGTGTGTAAAGTCTGGCTATTTTGTGGGAGTCTCGAAGGAGTACTCTCCGTTTATTTTATTTCTTTAGTTAGTAAGAAGTAACGAGGTTCTGAAAACTGAGACCACAGGAATGGTATATAACATAACAAGACGGAAAGTGAATATTGCTTACCGGGGCCAAAGTTCGTGAGAAAATAGTAATTCTTTGCTGAGGTTTGTAAACTGTTTATTTCACGAGAAGAACAAAAAGTGAATATTTACGTAATAATTTCCAATTCATTTTGTGTTTATAGCAGATACAATTTGAAAACTGTTGAATGTCATCATAGGGGTGGTTGAATTCAGAGGTAGATTGTAGCCCGATTATCATGAAATTATGGAATTTTGGATGATAATCAAAGTGACGTCTTGAATATGAGAGAAGGAATATTGAAAATGTTCACAAAACTCCTTTGTTAATGGTTTCGTGTATATTATTCATTGAAATATGGAAGCTGATCCATAAAAAAGTTCTTTCCTAGCTCTTCAATAGGGAGTTATAGGCCCCTCCCGAAAGTTAAAATCATATATTTTGAATAGCTGCATCCAAACTATGGTAATACCTCGATCGCTATGATCACCTTTTTTGAATTTTTTTGAATCTCACGTTATTCGGTCTCATCTACAGAAAATTCGCATTTCTTCTCATTTTCGGCGGTCTCGTATATTTTCGGAGATACAGGTCCATTTTGTTATAAGACTTCACAATTTTTCACACCAGATTTCTGTTTGAAGACAAAAAATTCGTCCTTCTCCTGATCAAACACCACACACTCTCTCATTTACTCGTTTTCAATATTCCTGAGCAGAAAGAAACATTATCTTTCCAAAAAATGCATCTTTTTTCACACCAAAGGATGCGATTCTATCGATTGACTAGTGAAATCTATAATTCTCTGGACAGGAAAATTCCTCTAGTGTGTATTTTCGTCGATTTGTCGAAAGCTTTCGACACCGTGTGTCACAAAAGATTACTACACAAGATCGAATCCTATGGAATAAGAGGTCCAGCTTTCGACCTGTCGAAGGATTATCTGTCTGATCGGAAACAAATAGTAAGAATTGACGGAATTTTAAGCCGCCCGAGAGCCGTGACGTATGGGGTGCCACAGGGTACTGTTCTGGGACCACTTTTATTCACTGTTTGTATGAATACTTTGATGAAACTCCGATCGACGGCACGTCTCTTCAGTTTTGCGGATGATACAGCCATTCTATACAAGGGAGAAACCTGGTCCGACCTGAAAATTGAGGCACAAACTGACTTTCGAAACATATGTGATTGGTTTAAATATAATACTTACCGTTCACAATGTACGGCCTCCTGGGATGGGGTGGGGTAGCAGAAAACAACTTGAGTAGTTTGAGTGTGATACAGAAGTGGATAATGAGAATAATATTAAAAAAAAACGTGAGTTATTCCTCGGATCGACTTCATTCTGACTGGTACGGGAGGCAATAGAGATCCAAAAACATGCGGACAATTTTAACAGGAAGGAAGAAGCGTTGACTCTAAACAGAATTTGGAATCCGATTCTGAAGAAATCAAGAATAACTAATGAAATCACAGCAGGTAGTGCGGCGACTAATAATGATGATTATTCCCCGAACCCGACAGAAGTAATTAAGACTCCAGACTACCTGCATCTATATAAATACGCCTTGAGAAATCGAACTGTTTAGTCATCGGAGATGAATAAGCCTCTGAAGAAGCTGGCCACTCGCGCTAGCGAAACGTCAGGAAGAAATTCCAAAGAACGACGGCCTTCAAGCCCGAAGAGCAGTAGTTATACCAATTTATTGTGATCTCATAGTGCAATGACAGTCGAAAATGATGGATTTGCAGTGTTGCCACTCTCATTTTTATTGTTGAGAAATGAATGTATTAATGTTGACTTTTGGAGGAAGTTGGATTTTTTGAAAAAATTATGTTTTTTGTTTTCTGCTCATCAATGTTGAAAACGAGTAAATATGGGAGTGTGTGGTGTTTCATCAGAGGAAAGACGAGTTTTGTGTGTTCAAACAACAGAAATTTGATGTGAAAAATTGTGAAGTTTTATAATAAAATGGACGTGTATCTCCGAAAATATACGAGACCGCCAAATATTTCATTCTGATTTTTTGTAGAGGGGACCGAATTACGTAAGATCCTCAGAAAAATTCGAAAAAAGGTGCTCATAGCGACCGAAGTATTACTCAAACTATTTTCAAAAATCGAGATTTTTTCATACTTATATACTGCAAATACTTACTGCGTTCTGACATAGTATAATATTGTTTCGCATGACAACAACATCCACTACCGCAGTATTCGTAAGCATAGACAGTATACCTACATACTTGACTCCAAATCTGCTGCAACCCGATAAAAATGAATAATAATAACATTGTTTATAGAAATATAGTCAATGCCTGTGTAAAAACGATTTGAAACTTTTTTGTTACGCCATCTACAGTGTAATGTTGATATTTCCGTTTACTCGACAACACAGTTTGACTGAAATGTTAATAGAAAGATAATAAAGCTTCAAAATATAGTTGATGATAGAAGGTTATGAAGAAAATGAAAGTTCAGGCATTAAAATGATCTTCAAAACATGAATAATCTACAACATAGACAAAAAGTGTCACTTCTGTTTTTCAATTGATTGCCATCTTTCAGTATTATACATTATGTAAAATCATCTGAAAACTAAGTACTCCAGTGAATTGATTTAGCTTACGATGAGATGCTACTGAATGAGATGTATATGAATTTCAACGTTGAAGGATTAGATAGGATAATATGAGAAATAGGTTTATTTCTATCCACCTTTCATGTGGTAAATTATTGTCTTCACTGACAATGGGTTAATGGAAAGTGATAGAAAAATGGTATCATTTGTATGCATTCAACGATTGTTTTCAATTTTAGCAGAAGTCTAAAGTTATATCGAGGAGGAAACATATATACCTTGAATCTTATCAGTTGAAGCTTGAAATCGAAGTGATCCGTATTTTGAACCAATGAACCAAGACACTTATCACTTTCAGTATACTAGTATATTTCTTAAAGTCTAGTGTTACAAATGGAAATGAAAACATTAAAAAGTAGCAGTTGACAGTTACAGGCTGTTAACGGTACATTTCCACGTTACATACGCATTTTCTGAAATGCATTCGATTGGCTGTCATAGCTGTCAAAATCTCACTAGCTAAATAATAAACAGTACTGCAAAATTCGCTTGCACATTCCTGTCTAGTGGAAATTAAGCTTCATATTATACATGACGGAACGCCATCTACAATAGCGATCTGAAGTTTTTATGATCTCAGATATCAAGCATTCAGTTGTCGCCAAGTTTATACCAAAATAGTACAGGTATAAGTCGATACACCTGGATTTATAGACATCCTAGTGTCCTGTTTTACCCAACTCCCCCCTACGTCCTTTCCAAACTGGAAAAACGCTATCAAGGCTCGTTTCACCATCATCATCGCAATGTTATTTCAGCTACCTCCAGCATTGCCTTAACGCCGAATCGATAGTTCTACAAGTTCCATTACAGAACATGTGTTACTTCTCATGGCGGCGAATAAAAAGATTTGCAATACTAATGACATTAGGTGAAGTAAGTGCTATGCGGAACCGGGTCAATGCGGGCTGGATCATCTGCACTTCCCACTTTTTCGTTCTTATTTCGTGCGATGAGACGGTTCAGAGAGCATCAGAAAGTTTCGTATTGCGGCTAGAGGATGTTCACGATTGTGGTTTTTTATTGCCAAATTATTCAGTTGGCGAATGGGCGATTGAATAAATACTTGATATAGAAGGCGTTCAATCAACAGCACGGCATGGAGATTTTTATGCAATAGAAAAAGGGAAACGACAAGAAGAAGAAGAATCAAGATGCCTAAAAACCATGGTGTGTTGACTGATACGCTTTTGTTTAGTCTAAGGTGGCTATATACCGCTGTTTTCACTCCATATAAAAGATTGTCAGCAAATCAGACGACCGATCTGGTCTACTTGATCAAGAATTGATGACGTAGACCGCAGTAATAACTAAAAAAAATTGCCAGGTATCGTCACTCTCGCAGTTGAGATGACAGTCATGTGCAAGTCCTGTGTTGCCAAGTGGCTATGTCGTTGCGAATTCTGGTCTATGTGCTGGAAAAATTAGTTGATTGTTGATATTTTCATTTGAGCAATATAACATTGTGATCTCAATTCAAAAGCTCGGTTTAGAAGTAGTATCACTATTCAGCCGAATATTATTCACGTTAATGCGTGTGAGCGAATAGGAGTGATAATTGTGATCAAATTTTATGGATATGTAACGTGAGAAAATGCCATTTTTTCAGGTGAGTGAAATAATTATTATTTTTTATAATCTTCTGGGTCGAACTGAAAATATCTGAAACACATATCACTGCATTTATAGAATATTCAGATAACGTGTTTTTTTTATGATCACTACGAAATTCTTACTAGAACGTGAGATTATTCTTGGAGGTAGGTCATTGATGATGAAGTTTGTTTTCATAAAACGTCAGATTGATCTTGCGTTCTATTCTCTGTTCTAACCAAAAGTGATCTGTATTGGCAACAACGTGTTCCATGGATCGAGTGATCTCGAAAATTTTTAGGAAATTCAACCACAGCGCACCCTCAAGGCCTAATTTTGAACACTTACACCCTGTGTACAAGTTTGTCTGAAACAATATCGCAATATTGAAAGCACCAGTTTATAGCCATCAGTTTAGTCCAATCCTAACTATCAGCATTGTTTATAGAGATATAGTTAGTCAACCATATGGAAATATCGTTTGAAGGGGTGGATACTACAAGTAGATGGCAATAGTGATTTCGTTTCCAAGTCATGTCTTTTCTTTCGTTTTTCTTATAGATGTCGTATCCTGAATCACATATTTTCTCGATTACTTATACATAATGCTCCAGAAGCACCCAGTCTTTCAATTGTGACAATATCAGATAGTTTCAAATAATGTGATATCAACAAAAATTCGAACAGAGATTGACAACAATAACATCAAACTTACGTCAGTCTGAAACCAAAATTCGACAGACTTTGGAAAATGCTAATATAATGTCACCTATAAAAATATTTGGAAGCTATGATAGCTTCCAAATATTGTATTATTTATGGACGAAATATTCAATCATTTATTTCAAGTTCCGATGGTTAGTACACAAAACATTCAATACTCAAGTTCAACTGGTCAATATAACGCGAGATAAAAACAAAGTGTTACATATTGATTTGATTCTATTGAACACCCTTTAAATGATATATATTGTCAATCAAGTAATTTGATGGAATGTTGTTTTTGCGTTGTCATAATAAAATAACTTGAAACATAACTTCAGTCTACAAATTCATTCAAATATAAAATACCCAATACTACGTGATATTATATGGTGGCAGCGGTAAACTGAGTCAAATAAGAATGGATTCATCAGCGAGGGCTCCGTCAGAAATGAATTTCAATGGTAACGTCTCAGAAAATTGGAAGCTGTGGAAGCAGAAATTGAACTTATACATGATCGCAAGTGGAGCAACCAAAAAAGAGGAGAAAGTAAGGATAGCCATATTATTAAATTGATAGGTGATGAAGGACTTCGAATTTTCAATACTTTTGAATATAGTGATGGCGAAGATAAAGAGAAGTATGATATAATCTTGAAAAAATTTGAGAAATATTGCAATCCAATAAGAAATCTTGTTCTTCACTATAAATTTTTCAGTAGATATCAGAAATCTAATGAAAACTTCGATCAATTTCTAACTGATATTAAAAGTTTGATTCTGTCTTGTGAATTCAAAGATAAAGACGTTTTACTAAGAGACAGAATCGTTTTTGGAATCAATAATAAACGAATACAAGAAAATTTATTGCAAAAACCAGATTTAACTTTAAATGAAGCAATTGATATTTGTCGTAGTTTGGAATTTAGTGGGAATACTCAAAAAATCATTAATGGTGAAATTAAAAATGAACCGTATATTGGTGATAGTTCTCAAGTGGATTGGATTTCAAAACCATTTGAGAACAATCAAAATCATAAGAGAAATATAGAAAAGTCAAAAGATTCATATAGTAAAGTTGAGCGATGTTTTAAGTGTGGTTATACACATAAGCCAAATAGTTGTCCTGCATTTTTCAAAACGTGTAACAAGTGTATGAGGAGAGGGCATTTTTCAAAATTGTGTAGAAATACTAGGGTCCAAGAAGTACAAGAAAATGAAATTGAACTAAATGAGGTCGATCAGAATATTTCACCTGTCGCATCAACTTCATATGTGAAATCTAGTACTGAGAATATTGTTTGGTCTATTACAGAAAATAATATTAATGTTGTAGAATGAAATGAATCCATCAGGATACAAGGGATTGATGTCGAAATGAAAATTGATACAGGAAGTGATGTGAATATTCTTAATGAAAATGAATTTTTGAAGATAGGCTGTAAAAAACAATTATCGAAAAGTAAAGTTTCTTTAACTTCATATTCAGGGCACAAAATCCCAACAAAAGGTGTTGCATTGTTGGAATGTGAATACAGAAATAGCAGAAAAGAACTACTCTTTCATATAACTGAATCATGTTTATCCCAATCGATTCTGGGCTTACAAGGGTCCATTGATTTGAAAGTCATAAAATTTGATAGAAATATAGTGGTAGACGTTGTAAACTCAACAGAAAATATGATAATATCATTCTCATCTGTTTTTGAAGGAATTGGAAAACTAAATTTTCATAGTTGCAAAATATATTTAAAGGAAAATGCTATTCCAAAAATTTCTCTAGCGCGAAAAATACCATTGGCAATAAAAGAAAAAGTATTTTTGAAACTCACAGAAATGGAAAATAATGGTTCAATTAAAAAAATACAGGAACCGACAGAATGGGTTCATCCCATTGTTGTAGTGAACAAACCTAACGGAGATGTTAGAATATGTGTGGATCCTCGAGCTCTAAATCAACATGTGAAAAGAGAGCATTTTTGCATTCCAAATTTTGATAATTTATTTTCACAGTTAGCTGGATCAAAAATATATTCACTTTTAGATGCATCATCAGCATTTTTACAAGTTCCTTTAGATGAAAGTAGTTCGAAACTCTGCACGATAGCGACACCTTTCGGAAGATATAGGTACTTGAGAATGCCGTATGGGATTTCTTGTGCTCCTGAAATATTTCAAAGAATAATATCGAATATATTGGAAGGGCTTTCAGGTGTCATCGTCTATTTTGATGATATTTTAGTAATTGGGGCTAATATTGAAGAACACAATAATAATTTATTGCAAGTCTTACAAAAAATACGTGATTCTGGTTTGACATTAAAAAAGGAAAAGTCAAAGTTTGCTCTTACACAAGTTAAGTTTTTGGGACATGTAATTAATGGTGAGGGAATCAAACCAGATAATGAAAAAGTTGAAGCGATCAAAAATATGTGTATTCCAAAAAACAAAAAAGATTTGCAACGATTTCTTGGTATGATTACATATTTGGCAAAGTTTTTGCCGAATTTATCACAAAAAACTTTTGTTCTTAGAAAATTACTGAGTGAAAAAAATGAATGGCTGTGGGACAAGGAACAGGAAAGATGTTTCCTAGATTTGAAAACTATTGTAACAACTACACCTGTTTTGAATTATTTCGATAACAATAAACATACTGTACTATCTGTAGATGCGAGTAGTTATGGTCTGGGAGCTGTTATATTACAAGAAGGATTGCCTATTGAGTATGCCTCAGTTTCTTTGAATCCAACCCAGCAACGATATAGTCAAATTGAAAAAAAACTTCTTGCAATTGTTTATGGCTGTGAGAGATTTCGTTATTATTTATTTGGAAGAACTTTTGAAGTTCAATCAGATCATCGTCCGTTACTAGGTATTATTAAAAAACCTATTGATGATTTATCACCACGACTACCAAGACTTATGATTCGTCTATTGCTATATGACGTTCGTTTAGTATTCATACCGGGAAAAAAATTGCAAATCGCTGATACTTTGAGTCGAGACCCTAGTGAAAAAATATTCAACACGAGTTATATAGATGATGGAGCACATGTTTTTTCAATTGTTATCACATCGGATGATAAAGTGAAAAGAATAACTGATGCAACAGCTGAAGATTCTGTACTGAAACAAATAATATTTTACTTGAAAAATGGTTGGCTTCATCATAAAGTCAATTTACATACCGATGTCAAACATTATTGGTCTATTCGAGATGATATATATATATATATATATATATATATATGCACGAAAATGTTTTATTTTATAAGAAAAGGTTGATAATTCCCAAAGTATTACGAAATGAATTTCTATCTGTGATACATAAAGTTCATCAAGGAGTAACAGCTTGCCAAAATTTAGCTAGAGATGGTTTATATTGACCAGGTATTATGCGAGATATCGAAAATTTCATTCTTTCATGTGATATTTGTCAGAGACATTCAAGAAATAACACCAAACAACCTCTCATTCCACATAAAATTCCAAATTATCCATGGCAAAAAATTGGAATTGATTTCAAACATTTAGCAGGAACTGATTTCCTCGTAGTCGTTGATTACTTCAGTAAATTCCTCTTAGTTAATAAGATAACAAACAAATCTGCAATTTCAGTGATTGCATGCCTAAGAAATATATTTGTTTCTTTTGGTATTCCTCTTGAAATTTTTTCCGATAATGGTCAACCCTTCAGTTCAACTGAATTTAAGAATTTTGCCGAAAAGTGTACTATAAAACTAAGTACATCTAGTCCTCACTATCCAAAGTCAAAAGGTATGATAGAACGCCATATTCAAATTGTAAAAAACCTATTCGTCAAAGTAATGGATGAAAGTATTGATGATCCATTATTGGCTATCCTTTACTATAATAACACTCCTAAAAATGGGTTGCCCTCACCATCTGAACTTCTGATGGGAGGAAGATTACGTACACTGATACCCGTTCCTCGAAACCAACTGATGCCTGTTTTCGAAATGGAAGAAGCTCGTGATAAAATGCAGATGAAACAGTTGGAACAAAAGCAGTTTCATGACAGGAATGCCAGAAAGCTGAGTGAATTCGTTATTGGTCAAAAAGTATTGTTTCGACTGAACAACGAATGGAAATTAGCAGAAGTGGTGAAGAAAAATCGCGAAAATGACTATGAGGTAAAAGAGGAGGAAGAAGGAATAATTTATAGAAGAAACAGAGAACATTTGAAACCCTATAGATTCCAGACATCACAACAAAATTCAACCAGTTACTACAGTCCATATTTTAATTTCAACCATGGTTTTCCTAGCAGTTCTGATCAAAGCCCAGATATTCAAGAATCTATTCAACCCAGACAAGAAAACATTACGACTAGAAGTGGAAGAAGAGTTCAGCCTAAGAAGATTTTCGATTTATAGTTTTATTTGTTCAATGAAGAAAGAAAGGGCGTGTTACATATTGATTTGATTCTATTGAACACCCTCTAAATGATATATATTGTCAATCAAGTAATTTGATGGAATGTTGTTTTTGCGTTGTCATAATAAAATAACTTGAAACATAACTTCAGTCTACAAATTCATTCAAATATAAAAATAACCAATACTACGTGATATTATACCAAGTTCATCTTGCTTAGTTTTTACTGTGGTAGAAGTTATATTTGTGCTATTTGCTGATTTCTTTTCGAAGTTCCAGTATTACAACGACAATGGTTGTTACATGCCCAACGGTCTTCTTGTACAGCGCCATTATAGCCTGCACTACAGCACTCTTCCTAATGAATTGATTTGGACTATGGAGGGTCCAATTTCTAATTGAATACTCTAATTCTCAACAAACTCTATATTGACGTACTGTTTTTTCCATGTATTCCAACTCCACTTCCTCTCACTTTGATACAATATTTCGAAGAATATCATCGAATTATCTGAAAACATTCAGCACCGAATAGTAGGGATATTTCTATGAATTTCAATATTACTTTCTCATAATATATATCGAGAATATAAAGCAAGTATATCTGTTATATATATATATTCATATATCAAGATGCATATCTGTATTTACGTCTGAACAGAAGCAGACACACATAAAAAATTTTACAAATTCTTAGGTAAGGACTCTTGCAATTTTTGAAAGGACCCGTGTATCTTCTCATCCTTTATTATGTAGAGTGTTCAAAAAAAAATAAAACACTGACTCTGCACGAATTCTTCCGAAAGAAATCGCTAATAGAAATTTCTTCACACTTCATAATGTCATGTCGAGAGTTGCCGTTTGACGCCATCTGTAAAGAAATTTCAAGAATGTGAATTTCCCTGGATGACATTATCAAGTGAGCCGTAGGTCTAGCGATTTTGACGAATATTTCCCTCATATATAAAATGTCCTATAAGAGCAATTATCGAAAACTTACAGTGGTAATTGCATTGTATCGAAAACTTACAGCGGTAATTGCATTGTATCAAGTCACCCTAACAACACATTCGAAACCGTATCGCTAGACGTCAGTAAACAACACAAATAAATGTCAGATAGACTTCAAAAATAGAAAAACATTTCGCGTTTAGGTGAGTACTCCATACAATCTATAGAGGAAAGTATTAATGAACGAAAAATAACAATTCCTTGAGAATTTCTTTATTCGTGAAATATTCCAATGAATTAAATTCGTGCATAAAAATGACCAGATAATTTTGCATTCAAGCGTGATATCTTATCCAAATTGCATTCGGTTATATTCATATTTCGCCAAAATATGAAAATTAACTTGCAATTTTTAGATATCACGCTTTCTTGCAAAATTATCGGTAATTTTTATGCACTCGTGCAATTAAAACCGAAAACATTAACATTGTACTGGTATATATATATATTTCACCAGGAATATGTGCATCTCGTATCTGACCAAGTAACCATCAATCAAACTTCATAGTCACTGATCGTTCTCACCTTTGTTGGAGAGATGCTCAGAGAAACTTCCAGCTTCTATAAAATAACGAAGGTCTGGCGTCTGCCCGTTTCGGGCTCTTGCTTTACAATGAGACCCCGAACAGACCAATCGATTGCGGTTCTAGTTTTCCGTCTCCTGAATCATCACAAACCATTGAATTATTCGAATGATAGCCAGCCGAAACCTTCCACCCTATACTTATTTCATACAGACGTAGATTTCGGTCCTGACTTGAATCGAGTATGTGATATTTGTCATGAATTCAACCAAACCATCATATCAAGTGACTTCTCATTTCAAGCCAAATATCAAATTCATTGCATTTTCGAAAGGGTACCGTGATTTGGTATTCCAATCAAGTTTCTCAATTCCACCCCACGCTACATTTTCTACCCGTATCCGTACAGGCTTTATATGAAAACCCTCTATTTGATTTTGCGCCATACACAATATGAATGATAAATCAATCTGTGTATTTTATTCAGGACGAGATAAAAAACATTCATTGAATTTATTTTTCGCGATACATATATCATGACCTTCGTGTTTATAAATCATCCTGAAAAACGTAAATATAATTGTATAGTCAGAGACAAAGTACAGTTCAGGCAGCCCGGAGAGAACGATGCATAAATAATAGCAAGATTCCTTCGAGCTGTCTGCTTTGACTCCAAGTGTAAAGGTGTCAGCTCGTTTTGAATAACTGAGGAAAAATGGAGCATTAGATTGAATTCGTCGGCATATCTTTAACTGAAATTCAGGTGTTGTTCCATTTTGCTTTTGCGCGATCCAGCTTTATTCATTATTTGCGGTGTGTATTATCAACAAGATGAGTCTTGTTTACTTGATACTAAGTCAAAGTATTACTACTTTTCTTCGGGTTTTGAAGGCCGTCGTTCTTTGGAATTTGTTCCTGACATTTCGCTAGCGCGAGTGGCTAGCTTCTTCAAAGGCTCACGCATCTTGACTATTATTCCAATGACTGGACATTTCGATTTCATAAGGCGGAGAATAATCATCAGTATCAGTTGCCGCACTACCTGCCGTGATTTTATAACTTATTCTTGATTTTCTCAGAATGGGATACCAAATTCGGTTGAAACTCAGCGCTTTTTCTCTTCTGTTAAAAATGTCCGTGTGTTTTTGAATCTCTGGTTGGGGGCAATCAGTTTTGCATTTTCAAACAGAATCCTGTGGTTTCCCTCAGCCGAATTGTCAGTTTGCCCTTGCGTGCAGTTTCTTTCTTGCTCTTTGAGCCTTTTCCATGGATCTTTTGGTGCTACCGTTGTATACCTTCCCTTTCCTTTTGAGAGAAAAGAAGAACCGTTGAGTCTCAACAGAATTTGAAATACCATTCTGAGAAAATCAAGAATAACTAATAAAATCACGGCAGGTAGTGCAGCAAACTGACAATGATGTTTATTCTCCGAATCCGACAGGAGTAATAGTCAAGATAAGTGAGCCTCTAAAGAAGCTAGCCACTCGCTCTAGCGCAACGTCAGGAAGAAATTCCAAAGAACAACGGCCTTCAAAACCTGAAGAAAAGCAGTAATTCTGAAAACCTCGGCCGCGAAATCCTTAACCATTTTGTCTTTTACTAAGTCAAAGATGTGAGTAATTCATTTACCGACGCCTCAATTCCTCACCGAAAAATTGTAAAAATATCGTGAAAATAGCATCAATAGTGACAAAGGGCATACTCTTTCTAGCCCGCTTTTCAGTTTATCGTTGGGAAATCAATCAGAATAATTGGTAGTAAGAAACGAAGTACTAATCGGACCAAATAACTTTGCAGGTAGTTTGTGGCCTACCTCATATTGTAAACTAGCTGACCCGTTGGGCGTTGATTATTTTTGTGATGCAATTATTTTGTGTAGTTCTCAGTACTAAGTTTCATCAGGTTCATCACAGCTCTGCCTGGATGCATTCGAAAGAGCGTTTGAAAGAAGTCGAAAATGTTATAAACCCCATTTTTTTTTCGCCGTTTTACAATAAATTTCAATAAAATACGAAACACGTCTTCATCAATTCTGTTGAGATATTTCTACAAAATTTGAAGTAGATTGAAGTGCGTTGTCCCATATAAACTTTAAACCCGTTTTCTACCCCCTTAGGGGTGAAATTTCGGAACCCCTCTCTTATCGGATGCCTACATCATACGTAAAATGCTTTTATCAACCCCTAAAATAACTTTCTACCCCTTTTCAACCCCCTTAGGCGAATAATTTCAATAAAATACAGAACACGTCGATTTTTTGCTCCTGAAGATGCTAATCTTCTTAGCGAATCGCGCGTGCAAATAATATAAGTTTGGTGTTAGGGTATTGGTTCTCAACAAAAAGTTTCAACTTTTATACCAAAGGTTCCAATCTCATCGCCTACTTAGCGAAGTATTCACAATAGGATATATTTTTGAATATCTGCGATTCAACATAACATTATGTCTCTAAAGACTGAACTCCATGATTTTTTTTGTAGGATGATTCAGCTCCGAACAATTTTACAGAAAAAACCATGACGGGAATTGAAAGTGAAAACACACCACATGAAGACACTGTAACAAAAATTATACCCTATTTGAAGTTTCTACAGAGATCAATCATCCTTACATCAAAATGATATAATTTGCCCTAGAAGCGTTTCAAGAAACAATTCTTTCCTCCTGAAGATGCTCACCTTGTGAGGGAAACGCGAGTCGAGTGCAAATGATAACACTTTGGTCTTAGGGTAATTGAATTCTACATAAATTTCAACTTTTACACCAAGGGTTCCAATCTCCACATTTATGATACCTCATGTCCTCCAACTGATCTTGGACTTCCGCAAGGTTCGATTTCTTGGCCACTAATTTTTTATTTCTATTAATGACCTTCCCATACACGTTGTGAAAAATGATTATGTTTACACAGAGATGACAAATCTACAGCTGAAGAAGCTCGAACGCCAGAAGAACTCAAAGTGAAACTGAATAGTGTTGCAGACCTTTTCATAGCTTGGTTTGATTCCAACGAAATCATTGTAAAAGCAAGCAAAACAGTATTAATTCAGTTCTCCTTTGGGATCTTGGATGAATCATAATCTCAACTGGGAGAAACATATTGAACAAATATGAAAAAAATGGAAACAAATTTCTATACCATGTTACAACTTAAAAGAACTCTGGGTAGAAAGTCCCTAATAAACATATATTATGCTTTGATCAGCTCTATCTTATCTTACAATATGAATCTATGAGGAAGTAGTGGCGATATCAATCGAGTTTTTGTTTTAAAAAAGAGTGTAATATGCATGATTTTCGACTTTCAAATTCCGTAAAAAGTGGTATATTTTTCCAGCTCTCTACATATACAATTTTCTAATATATGTAAAGAAAAATGAAAATAGCATCGAAACGACTTCGCCATGGTACAGTTATCCTACAGAGAAGTGAATTAATAAGGCTCAAACAACATAAAATTTTATATGAAAAAACTCCTTCATATGCAGGATGAAAGTTTTTTAATTATCTGCCTTTTTTATGTAGAAACACAGACAAACTTCAACAAGTTCAAGAGAGAAATGAAATCATTTTTAATTCAAAACAAGTTTTATTTAGAAAAGAAGTGGTAGGTGTTATATCTGCGAATTTATTACGTTATTGTTCACAAGTATAACTCTACGTGTGATGTGAATCTAACCATACATATGAATAAATATACAGTAAATATTCAACATTAAAATTCACTTCAAACACAAGATATACATATTCATATTTGTATCCATGGTATTTATGTTTATTTCCATAACTTCCAATTGAAAATTCTTATATCTATTATCTATGGTTAGTAAATAATTTGAATTCGATTGTCAAAAAAGACAAGACAGATCGGCAGCAAGTCCAATGTTAAAACAATATTCGAAACAAGGCATACTGAACGAAGTAACATTACAAAAAACACAAGGAATTGTGCGCATCAAAATCCTTATTCGTGCTGTCAAAACTATATCGGCGAAACACTGAAATGTATGGAACTGCGAAAGAGTGAACACAAGATGTACATCAAAAACAGACAGAATAGTGGTTCTGAATTATCAGACTACTGCCGATGGAGATCACATAGTGAAATGGAATAACACCAAGGGAAATGTCAGGAAACGAAAATTGAAGAAATCTACTCTTATCATTTTTGTCTGAGGACAGTTTAATTTCTATGAGATGACTTAATGTGGATCGGATCTTGCTACCCCTATTGACAGACCAAATAGTTTCGATTTTTTGACAGATTATCAAAAAGGGGCATCGTATAAAATATTTGAATTTGTCATTAAAACGGAAATCGCTTTTTAGATATTGTTGAAAGACAAAATTGAGTTATACGAGAAGCTGCTGACATGACAGAGTTCATTCAAAGAACTGTTTTTTAATAAATACAGCAGCATTTCGGAGTAGATTAGAAGTTTGCCCTCCTACACTTGTACAGATTATTATATCGATTCGAAATTTGTTCAGATTGTTCTAGGTTAACAACCCAAAAACAATGGAGAAGCCAATTCTTGGATGACTCAACTTCCATCATCCGCTCATATTGAACTACGATTATCGGTTATAATTGCACGAGTGCATACAAATTACCGATAACTTTGCAAGAAAGCGTGATACCTAAAAATTGCAAGAGTTTATTTTCATATTTTAGCGAAAGTGCCCGAGTTCGAAGGACGAGGGCTCTTTTACAAAATATGAAAATAACCGACTGCAATTTGTATAAGATATCACGCTTGAATGCAAAATTATCTGGTCATTTTTATGCACGAATGTAATTCATTGGAATATTTCACGAATAAAGAAATTCTCAAGGACATGTTATTTTTTGTTCATTTATACTTTCCTCTATAGATTGTATGGAGTACTCACCTAAACGCGAAATGTTTTTCTATTTTTCAATTCTATCTGACATTTATTTGTGTTGTTTACTGACATCTAGTGATACGTTTTCAAATGTGTTGTTATGGTGACTTGATACAATGCAATTACCGCTGTAAGTTTTCGATAATTGCATTGCTCTTATGGGACATTTTATATATGAGGAAAATATTCGGTAATATGAATCTCGTATGGAATAAATGTCAGTCAGTTCCCACATTCCGTTCAATTCTTCTATCAACGACAACTAATGGGTGATATCGTGCGAGAGCGAGTAAACAGCTGAAACACTCAAACCCACCCTTCTGCACTTATTCCCCAAGACTTCACAACACTGGTCCTCCACAACACTTCAAGTTCTGCCTCCTGCTTCATCCCCCAATGAAGCGGGTCTATTACGGTGCACTCGAGGATATTTTCCGGTAAAACTCATGGTCAACCAGATTTTGAAATTTCACTCTCAATTGAGAAATATAACTATTGAAATTAACGAAAAAGGGTCTTCAAATCGATAAATATGAAATATGTATTTCTTGACCTCTAATCACTATAAAGTGAAGAAAGGAGTGTGTTTTTCGAAAAGAAGGTTTTAGAAATAAAAGTGTTTCATTTTACTCAGTTCACCTAACGAAATTATTCTTCATTTTCCATATAGGAAACCAAGTGATCGGTTATAAGTCAGAAACTAAATTTCTGGGTTTACATATTGATTATAAATTGAAATTTGAAAGTCACATTGAAAAACTCGGAAGGAAATTGGCATCAGGATGTTTCGCAGTAAGAACCATTTCATGGGAACTTTCGGGGTTCTTGCAGGCCACTCTTTATAAAACACAAAATTCTACCTTCACCTTGTATTTTTTGCATAGCAAAGATAAAAACGAAATACTTGAGATGTCTAAATATGAACAAACACTAAATATAAGATTACCAGTATTACTACTTTTCTTCGGGTTGAAGACCGTCGTTTTTTGGAAGAAGAAGAAATTCCAAAGAACGACGGACTTCAAACCCGAAGAGAAGTAGTAATATTGAAAACCTCGGCCGCGAAAGCCTTAACCATTTTTCCATAACATTACCAATTCCAACTTCGACACAAATAATTTATTCCATATTTTATAATGGTAGAAAATTATTCAATCACCTGCCGAACGAGATCAAAATTCCAAAAGATAAAAAAAAATTCGAACCGTCTGTGAGAAATATTCTGCTGACGAATGCTTTCTATTCATCAGATGAATTCTACAGTCAGAGCATTCAATGTTGTGGAGTCGACCTTGTCTTATAGTCCTAGTAATACATTATTACTCCATTTGATTTGTTTCAGTGATATTTGTCAATTATTTATATTCTTTTCAACTTGTATTTTATATTTACAAATATTGTTGTCCATAATAATTTTATTATTCTCTATGTGTTTTATTGTATTCTGATTATGATTATTATTAGTGTTTTCAACAGACCGTCATATCGACAGAAATTTAATGATGATCATTTTTTCTTGTTTTTCATTGTGAAAGACTTCGACAAAGAGAACTACGTTTATCAGACAATAAAGTATATTTGATTTCGATTTGACTATAAAGTTTCACACGAAAGGAAAGCCCTGTAATGTTCAAAGAACACCGCGTGAATCAAAGGACAGGAGATACGAATTAACCTTCACTTTTAATTTTCGAAGTTTTTATTTTCATGCTCCTTTTCAGGGGTAAACCACTTGCCACTCTGGTCCGTTAGCGACGGGCTCTCTAATACCATTATCGGACACTATTTGCAAACTCTTTTCGAGGATAGCGACGAACTTTGCACGTTCATTCGGAATTGAATTCTCCTGGGAATGATGGAAATTGGGTATTTTTATTTCTATCACTGTGAACTCTCGATTGTGGCTTATTTCATTTATTTTCTGTTGAGATATTGCGGAATGTGATTCACTCGATGGGAATAGCTTTTTGTATAAAAAGGGAGCAAAGTGTTACTTTTCCTCCCTCCTATGCATCGTGCAGTAATCAACCAAGGGAGAAAAAGAAACCTTACTCCCATGTTCAACATATGATTTTTCCGCCTCCCGCGAAAAACAAGTCATTTTAAAACGAATATTTATGAAACTAACAAATAAAATTGGATATAGAACTAAAACTAAGAAGTAGATGAAGTATAGCATGCACCTGAAATTCTCAAAAAAAATAGAACCTACAAAAAAAGAATTTAAAAAACATTTCCTAACGCTGAATTCGCACCAAAACCCACAATTGCCGTCATACCTTTCATGAACAATGTCTGTTCCATCAACACTTTGTGCTACGGAGATTTCAACCATTTTACAATGTACAGGGTGTTCTATATATTCATTTATTTATTTATTAGAAAACAAAGCCCAACAGACGTAGTCCATTGATAGGGCCGCATTGAATTACAGACAATATATAGACTTACTGGTACATGAATAATACTTCTACATATATAATAAAATACAAAATCATCAAATGAAATCACATATCACAGATGTATAGCTTAATTTAACGATTTAAGTAAATGTACAAATTTACATATTTGTGAGTTTTTTAAAGTATAGTTCATGAGAAACAGGGTAATGGTAAATTTGAATTCATTATGGAGTGGTACAACTTTGTACTAAAAAGTTATAACTTTAATAGAAAGTAAGTTTAACACAGGTTATACAATCAATAAAACAGAACAAGTGTGCAAGAGAATTCATTCGTAAGATCGGCTCAAAATGGATGTGAATTCCCTGAGAGATAGTGCAAAGTCCACATTTCGACAAAAGATATTATAATAAGAACACATTTTATAAATTGGACAAGTGTACAGTATATTTGATTTTGCTTGTGGTAGAATATAATATCACTACTTTTGTTCGGGTTTGAAGGACTTCGTTTTTTGGAATTTCTTCCTGACGTGTCGCTGGCGCGAGAGGCTAGCTTCTTGAGAGGCGCCCTCATCCTGACTAATATTCCGATGACTGGACATTTCGATTTCGTAAAACGTATTTATATGGAATCAGGGAATTTGGAGTGCTTATTACTTTATCTGGATTCGGAGACTTATCATTAGTATTAATTGCCGAAATCAATACTAATGATAATGAAATAGTGGGTATAGCTATTTGATCGACAGATCTTATTACTTACTGAAAAATTTCCGGAATTTCAGTATTACTCTGTTTGTTGTAGTATTTCACAAACAGTTCGATGAATATATATGCATGACAATGGCATAATCCGTAGTCTTATAAATGAAGGACAAAATTTCCCCACGATTTTTTTCCATAATCGATTCTTGACTGGATTCAACTGGGCACATCATGATTCACTAGGTAACGCAACACTTTAATGGAAGATCCACTGGAAATACCGTTATTGAACTTTCAAATATGATTACTTCAACTGAGGAAGTCATCTAAGACAATCCCAAAAATTTGCAGTGTTCACCAAATTGTACCAGTTATAACTGGAGAATGTAAGCATTTGAGTTTCTGTGAGCAGTTTATAGAGAACCAGTTTCTAGATAGTTTCAAGGTTCAGATTTGAGAAAGTAATATAAATTGACGTGTCATCAGTGAACATGTGATATTCGTATCAGTTGACTCATAATGACAAATATCTTTAATAATATAATAATGAGTTCATTCAGCTATAAAACTACTTATCACAATTATCTTATCAAATGTATGATATTCAACTATTGATCATTGATATAAAAAATAAATTGGAATATATTATTTTCACAAGTACACTTTGTATAGAATTCGAATTATTTAAAAAATGTGAAGATCATTATTTCAGTCTACGAGAGACAAAAAATCCAAATTTTTCAGAAGTCAATGTTCGTTTTAACAAAATTTGTACACATTTTCAGAAAATTTGTTAAACTCTCACAATTTCTTTATTTTCAATGGCAATTCATTGAAAATTTTCAAGATTTTATAAAAAAGTTGATTTTATCCAAAACTGGTATTATATATTTTCGATAAAATATCAGTGGAATGAATTCCTTGTATTAT
>JAVJAQ010002116.1:0-210510 GCA_032362365.1 Zygogramma bicolorata
TGCCCTTCTACAGTTGTATTGTTTTCAATATTAATTATTGATCTCTTCAGTTTGTGGTGGGTTACAAAAAAAAACTGTGAAAATGAGCCATATTTGATCAACATCAATGTATCCATTTATATAGCCTAAAACTTCGAAGTGGTCGCCATCTATATATTTTTTTTAACTAACCGAAAGGTGAACAACAAATACTAATTCTATGGATTCTTATAAGTGTTGGATTCAAAATTATTATTTTGGAAATACTTATAACATAAAACACTACAGGAGTGCGAAGAGTGAAATAGATATGAAGTGTTGTTGTGGTTTACAAACTAAAATGCAGCGAATTCATTGAAGTATTCCTACAAAATCGAGACAAATGTGCTCTGTGTTTCAGTGCTCATTATATAATACTAGTACTATTTCACAACATAAATTCCCCATTAACGATAGAAAGCTTTGTCTCAGGAGGAAAAATACATCGAAAATTAGTAAACCAATAACTAAAAGTATGTTTGTGAGTGTGCTACAGTTTCTAGAGCGTCTGAAAATTAAGTTTAGGGGACGTTTCAGTTTCCACTTCGAAGCCATTTTCAAGACTTTATAATATAATATTCATTAATATATAATTAAAGCAAAGTACAATTACATTTATGTAAATAATTCATAGTTTTCTAGTCTGTTTTTCATCCTTTCACACTATCCCCCAATTAGTCAGTAGAATAACTGCCAAGGAAAAATTGTATCTTCTTGGTTGGATACATTTTTTTAAAAATGAATCATAATTCATGATTGGTAAGATTGGAACCTTTGGTGTGAGATCAGTTACCCTAACACCAAACTAATGTCACTTGATATCATCAATTTTCTTCTGAAAATGATAATTTTGTCAACGAATTGAATAGTTAGTCGAGTGATATCACTTCAGGGTTGGGATTGTTGATCTCTATGAATCAATGATTCATTCCACTGATTCATCGGCATCCATTGCTTCAACTCTTCGAAAAACAAGTTTGGTACCCAACCTATTTCTTCAGCTATTTCTTTTGGAGGAACCTCATGTTCTATGACATTATCTATTTATAATATAAGGGTTGCAATATGTTAGCGGAACCCAGATAAACCCGCTTTGCAGGAACATTGGCATTTCCACCCCTCATCAGCCAGCAATATATTAATTTCATATGGATGCTCTACTGAAGCTGGTGTTTGCAAACATAAGCTCCTTATTTTTTATGGTTACTTTCTTCCACTCCACATGCAATGATATGCTCTGCTTTGAACACAGCTTCACCCTCTTTCAACGGTCTAGTTCTGCTTCCCACGTAATGCAGAATACTACGTAGCTCCAATTCTATAAAAAGGCATTTCGATCTGGAATGTAGGTAGGTGAAGTAGTTCAAATTATAACACTCACGAGTAAAATGAGCCAAACATGTAACTACCTTAGCACACAAAGCAACTGAAGACGTATAAACAGTAATTATCACTTAACAATTCCTCAGGAAGGAAAAACATGAACTAATGGTACCATTACTTCAAATGGCCAAAATTTGTTATTCACCCCAAAGTGAAGCCATCTTGGATTTAGCAACGCCATCTAGCGGTTGACGATTTTCGCCTATAACTGCGTTGGCACAACCTCGAATAGCTGTTCAGCCACATAGTCACCATGTGCATGTATATTTTTTGTTTTCATGAACTAAAGCAGCAATCATTGCCACTAAGTGTTCGACACCCTGTACGCACCTCTTATAATAAGTGTTGCGTGCGTCCTCATTGAGGTCGCAGCTGTACCCTGCCCAATCATGGGTGGCCATCTGTGACAAAATATCGAAAATCCAGTTCACACCGAAATTTATTCGGCTTACGAAATATCTTCTCGGGTGTCAAAGCTCACTTGACCGCACATCGGAATGGCACCCACCTCCTGATTTCATGAGCACATTCTCAGCGTTCTGCACCAAA
This sequence comes from Zygogramma bicolorata, assembly GCA_032362365.1. Lineage (NCBI taxonomy): Eukaryota > Metazoa > Arthropoda > Insecta > Coleoptera > Chrysomelidae > Zygogramma > Zygogramma bicolorata. Next base: position 1,951 of record JAVJAQ010002116.1, read on the forward strand.
ATGATATATTGACCTGCGTGTACAATGTTTTATGTATTTTTCATGCTCCAGCAGTAAAAGTCGATGATATCAATTCTTGGTCGCTTCTCGTTTCACACTGCGCTATCGAGATGGTGGACTGTGGCTGATTTACTCGCAAAACACGGCGCGAGGTGGTTTATAGATGTCTTTGGGGTTCACGAAAACGTAGGGAATGTGACCATGCTTGTCTGGAAAAAGTTTGGGTTTTGAATTTTCACCAAATCGGTTTCGTAGCATGACAACAAATAATTATAAGCACTTTATTTCCGACAGTTACAAAAACTCATTTGTAGAAATGTACAGAAATACAAAGTATTAAATATTCAATAGAAGATAAATTTCCATCAATATTTACATAAAAATGAAATAGAAAAAATACATTAATATATTTTAAGATATTTCAAACAGAACAAGAGGGTTAAAAGGTAGGGCATACATGGACAAGTCAGAAAACCAGGTGGTAGACAAAGGGGCGAGAACTGTTTTCATCCACCACCCCAGATTAATCCCGACACAAGCTCTGAATACCAAAATTTGCCCTTCAAAACAGGGATATTATGGAAAATATTGAAGTGCATTATTATAACACACGATAGTGAAAGCAATCGTCTTTATCAACCTTCTTTCAGACTCTGAATTGGTCAAATTCCTTACGATGAGCTTAGGGCCTTTGGTGTTAAAGTTGAAACTTTTTCTAGAGATCAACTACCCTAACACCAAACTGATATTTTTCTTATAGTGGTATAAAAATTAATACTAATATCAATTCACTTCTCCTGAAGATGCTTACCTTGTTAGCAAAACGCGGGTCGAGTGCAAAAATATCAGTTTGCTGTTAGGGTAATTGATCTCTAGGAAAAACTTCAAAATTCTTACATTCACCAACAAATCAAGTTTTATGACAAAATAGTACATAGATATATTAGGACAAATAGAAAACCTCAAAAAAGTTAAATCTTCATTGTCAGAATATATGTTAAATATATGGCGTAATTCTACACAACAGAAGAATCATTAAACATAATGTAACATTTTTCTTCAATTATGTCTGCAGTTTGGCGCAGTTTTATTTGTTTTATTTCATTTTAACATGCTGTTTGTGTATTTTATACCATGTGACTAATTTTTTAAATTTTAACTAACTACTGTTCTTATTTTGTATTTGAAGTTTGTATACTTCAAACATGTCTTGAGAAGTCCAACAGGACTATTCTATTTAATATTTTACATATCTGATCGAGGGTTTACAGTAATGAATAAATTGATCTTGACTTTAGCTCGAGTGAAAAGTACAAGTATAGAAAGACAAAATAGTATATCATGCAACGATCGTGTAATGATGGTTATCAATACATGAGCATAAACCGGGATACGAAACGAGCCGAAGGTAAGTTTCGTATGGTTTATGCGAGTGTATTTATAACCATTACATGAGAGTTGCATACACTATTTTATCTACACCCAATAAATAATGAAGAACAAACAATTTATATTATTAGGTATTTATATTGAACACAATAATAGTAGGTAATCAATCGTATTTCTTTGAAAAATTCTACAAAATTATAATTAATGGTATAACCACGGAAAATAAAACAATGAGAAATGAAAACAAAAAAGAAAAATATATCTGCCGACGTCAGGATTCGAACCCGGACGTTTCTCGCCAATGACCTCTCGGCCATGAAGGCTCGTTGGATTTGCTCGAAAGTAAAAACATATGTGTTGCATTTGTCAAATGAAAAATATAATCCCTTCGATTGTATTTTTTTCTTGTCTAAGACGTCTGTGGAGGAGTCGCTGGTAATTCTTCTATATCACTGCTATAAGACATTTTCATTCGATTATCGCAAATTGAAATCTGTTCAATATATTATTTTAATATTCTTACTCGAAAAAACTGATTTCTGGTGAGCCTTTTTCAATTTTTTTTCAGTAAACATCTTTATCAACTGAAAATATTCGAATGATTTGTTGGCATTCTCTCAATCAACACAAAACTTGTTACAGAGCCCCGATGATGATTTAATTAAAATTCGAACCGTTTGCAAAGAAGCAATAGTTTTTTTTAATGAAACTGGTCCCAATTCCACCAATACCATTCAAAGAATGCATTCATTTTACTTTTATTAATTTTCATGTTATGTTCTATTCGACAAATTTTTCAAATCCTCATCTTCAATTTGTTTCCATTTCAATTACCATAGCTCTATCACTCATCATATTGCGACTCATTGCATTTTTTATATTGGTTCTCTTAGAATAGAATAGAATAGAACAACTTTATTTAGCTCAATAGCTATTTAACAATCTTTCATGATAACCGAACATAAATAATATTCTTTAGAGATACTCAACAATATTATCTTAAAGATTCAAATTACAAAAAAAAACTATATAAACCATGTACCACCAATTATCTACCATGTAGATAGTTCGATATAAATTCAATTCATATTCAAATATTTATTTTTAACAGCAAACTTGAAACTGTATAAATTTTTTCTTTTGATTTCGTTTGATAATTCATTATATTCAATGACTCCTTTGAAGAAAATTGAATTTTGCGTTGATTTAAGGTTATTTTGATTCAATATATAATTATTTTGTCCCCTAGTATTGTGAGTGTGTGTTTCCCTGAATTTTTTCAATATGTCGTTGAAATAAGGAGCAGATAAATTTTTATTTATTTTATGAATGAAAATTAGTGTTTGGTATATTAAAAATTGTTCGATATTTAACCATTCCAGTTTATCAAGCATACTCTTTACTCGCTCATACCTATCACATCTCAAAATCACTCTCATAGCCCGATTTTGTAATACTTGGAGTCTTTTTCTATCGGTTTGTGACGAAATATATAAAATTGTACTACAGAATGTGAAATGAGGCAATATTATGGTATTGTACACTAATTTTCTCGAAGATTCACTCAAATTTTTGCCAACTCTACTGAGTACACCAATTTTCCTAGAAATTTTTTTACATATATAATCTATGTGATGACTGAATTTTAATTCACAGTCAACTATAATCCCAAGATATTTAAATTTTTCTGTCATCTCAATTTTATCATTTCCAATTTTAAATGTGAATTTATTTTGATTTATTTTTTGCCTATTTGATCCTAATATCATACATTTTGTTTTATCTATATTCACTTTCAGTTTATTGTAATTTGTCCATTCAATTATATTAGAAAGTTCCGAATTCATTGCAGTTGTAAGAGAAATACAATCATCAGCCTCTGCATAAATCATAGTGTCATCTGCGAAAAAGTGATATTTACAATTTCGAAAAATATTTGATAAATCATTTATATATAAATTAAAGAGTAAAGGCCCCAGAACACTACCTTGTGGAACACCTATGTCAACCTCGATTTTCCCAGATATGTATTCATTGCAACGAACAACTTGTTTTCTTATTGATAAATAACTTTCAAACCAATCCAATGCTTTTTCTGTTATTCCATAATTTCTCAATTTTAATAATAAAGTGGATCTATCAATTGTTTCAAATGCTCTTTTCAAATCCAAAAATATTACACCGACAATCTTTCCTTGATCAACAGAATTTTTCCAATCATTCAAAACGTACTGAACGGCACATTCACATCCTATATTTTTGCAAAAACCCGATTGGAAAGGTGAGAGTATATCATTGTCTTCAACATGATCAAATATCTGTGTATAAACGACACGTTCTAGTATTTTTTCTATTGCTGGTAACATATTGATTGGTCTGAAATCTTCCGCTCGATTCGGTTGCAACACCTTTCTTATTGGAATAATGGTACTAATTTTCAAATTCTCAGGAACGCAGCCATTAATTAAACACGAATTCACCAAATCTAATAAAAAATCGCCAATTGCAGAAAAAACATTTTAAAAAAAAATTATATTTATATCATCGGGACTTCCTTTGTTTGAAAAACTAAATAATATCTCTCTCAATTTTTCAATACCCACTGGTTCGAAACAAGTCAATTCCGATTTTATAATTTTGCCCGAAGTAAATTTGTGATCTGAAAAAGGAATACTATGTATAATTTTATGAATACTTTCAACATAAAATTTATTGAATTTTTCAGTAATTTCAGATAATGATCCAGAACAACTATCACCAAAATAAATATCTTTATATACTTCTTCCTTTTTTGACGATATCATTGTTTTTAGAGTTTTCCACATTTGTTTGGAGTCAAATCGATATTGGTCTATTTTATTTTCATAATATAATCGTTTCTCAAATCTAATTGTTGATACTACAGAATTCCTCGCCCTCTTGTATTTCTCCCAATCACTCAATTGTTTTGTAATACTGAAAATTTTGTAACAGTTGTTTCTATGTTCAATAGTTTTAGAAATATTTTCGTTAAACCAATATTTGGATTGAGATATCCTGATTTGTTTTTTAGGCATATAAATATCCATAATACCTATTATATTTTTTTGGAAAAAAATATACCATATTCGACAATGCATCATTTATGAAACTGTAATCATCAATTTTTTTTCTGTAAGTTATAGTTCTTATATACTTTTCATAAGGTATATCAATTTGAATAATGAAATGGTCTGTAATAGGTGGTTTTTTTAGAATACTTGATTTATATGTTTTGTTATTGGTAAAAACCAAATCGATAAGTGTGGAACTATGAACAGAAATATGCGTTGGTTGATCAATTAGTTGATATGCAGTCGATGAAAATACGAACCACAATTTTAAACAGAAAATTGTGAACCTCATTCAAACCAGAATGGTTAATGTGGAAACGAAAATCATCTATAGTCTATTCACGTTCAAGATAGTCAGTATGTTCGGTACAGATATGGATGAATTTGAAAACAATGTCGTATCAAATGCTACTAGTCCTCGAGAAAGAATTTAAATAAGGCATTTGAGTGGAAGAGTATGATCTCAACGTACTCAAAGATGAAGTGCATGAAGTTCCCCAAAATTTGTTTGATCATAGACTTACGAAGGTACCCGGTCGTACAGGCGTATGTGATGCCATTTTATATAAGTATACCCAAAAAAGCAGAAGTCGATTTGAAATTGTGAATTTTGTGATTGAATTCAATGAAAACGCCAAATACCTCTTCTCAGAAGTGTATTTGTTCACGAGCACTCTATCTTTAACACGAATGCACTATAAGTTCTGTGTGTTTTCCTGGGATTATGTGAAATTCACAATGTCTGGAAGATCCACGGACAGGTGATGAGCTCCATATTCTTCTTGGTCTGACGAATACTTTTCAAGCATTTGTTCTCCTTGAATACCTCCCGCCAAAAAATTCAACTGCTGAGGGTATTCACTTATGTTTCACTATTATTATACTTATCTGTGAAGCAATAAAAATATCCTAATCGGACTGAAAAATTGTCAATTTCTCTTCAGTACATCACGTTCAGAAAATGCCGATTGAAGTATGAAAGACTTTTCAAACAAGAAAGAAATGATACGACTGACGATCTAGGAACGAACGCTTGGACAAAGACCGTGAATCAAAATACCCCGATGCTTTCATTCTATACAGACCCTCCAGCAAAATTACAGGGCCTTTCTCTCGACCTGTCACATTGTGCCTCAAGAAGAAACTCGAGCCGAGAAAATCTTATTATATATTGCCATATAACGGATATCAAATATTTGAGGGATGAAGGAAGGTCAATAACAGTCACATTTCATATCGCTCAGCAGTAACAAGGTCAGAAGTTTATGTCCAGGATACGTTTCTTGGTAGGTGGAAATAGGGGATTCCTGAAAGGAAGGAGAGGATAATGTACATTTCCACGGTCCTTCATATAAATACAGAGTGTGTGTGCAGCAGGGATTCTTGGAAAATTTTCATAGGACTACATTTGGTTCATTTTGTTTTTGTTTTCACTACAGAAAGTACTGAATTGAAAGGTGGTAGTTTTCATTTAGATTGCTTGAATTTTGAACTGAATTGAAACCTGACGGGAAACTAGGACCAGAATAATTATAAAAGTACTCTGATCAGTGAAACGTTAGAAAAATCTAATATGAAAAATTAATGAAATGAGATAATTGGGCTGACTTACGGTGATTATGGTGATAGCCTAATCGTCTTTGAAAATAAAAGAAAGTCTAAAGTAAGAGCTAAGAAACAAACATCACTAACGGAACCTGTAAATACCTAATAATGAAAATAATTCCGATTGTTAATTCGGCGTAAATTCGGTCGAGATATTGAGGAAAACGAATTGCTTGACTGTCGACATTTCGAAAAGTTATTGTTTCATATTCAGGAATCTGGAGTATAAAAGCAAGAACTTAAATGTCATGATGGGATTCTTGAATGTAGTTTCGATAAAAACAAAATGAATTATGTAAAAAACCATCCTTAAAAATGACGCTTCACTTATATCTGTTTTTTCAAAGTATGAAAATCTGCATAAAAGAGATAACTTTCTGTGATCTCAGTTTCTTTCATGTGGTACATTGTTTTTTTATGAACTTTCCTCAACGCGCAAATAATTTTCATGAAAAACGTGGGAATATTGAATAGTATTGAAAGTAGCGGTTTGGTCGAATAAAAAAAAGCAGTGTTACAGTTCTGGCGACGTTTCGTCGATTTGAGGTAATATATTTGGTGCACTACAACATAAATCAAAATATTCTGAAATTCATGCTTACAAGGATATATTTGTGTAGTCTATTTTCAAATAATGATCAAATCGAGATGAACGTTTATTCGGCAAATATGGAAATGAAACACTGTTGACGCTTTGTGATTGAGATATGGGGAACAAAATAATGGTAGGTGTATACTTATATGAAAAGGGTATCTCACCAGGAGATTGATTCTTTTTGAAAACATATGACTTTTATTTATTGTCTCTTACAACATTTTGATGATTATATACGGGTTTTTTAATATAGTTTACTCAATCGAAATCTAAATTCATTGAAAATACGGTACGTAAGTGAACAAACAGTCAATTTTTCCCATGTTTGCTCGAATGTGGTTGACAATGTTCCTTGTGGTATTTGTTAGGCCATCCATTGTCTATATTATCAACTCTATCAAAATGTCATTTGAAAAACTCATCAAGATGGAAAAAATCGAATTGAATTAACTGACAGTCTTTGAAAAAGAATGAGCAAACTCAATCTAAGAGCACAAATAAAGCTCGAAATTTCGTCGAATGAACGGGCCAAGAAAATTAATTCAAATTAGGCACTCGAATCCAAACGAAAAAATTTGAATGAATTCTAATCAAAAATAGAATGAAAGTTCAATTGATCAAAAAATCAATAAGGGGGAAAAATCAAAAGTATTGAATATGAAATTTTAAAATCGAACAACTTCAAATGAAGAAATATAAATCAATATAAACAAATGTTGAAACCAAGTTTTCTTCATGAAAAAACTCTCATTTGACGGAATTTTGATTCATTTTCAAAGTTTGGGACTTGAATTTTTGATTGCTTCACCATATGACTCGATTCCATTTTCCGTAACTATTTGTTGCAATCAAATTATTTCCTTTTAAATTTTTCTTGCAACAGATTTCAATAGGGGTAGTCATATAGATAATAATCAAAATAATCATTTTTATAACAATATGCTATACCTAATAATGAATATCTTCTTCAGAGGGAGACAACTCAAAATAGAATTTTATAATGCAATTCATACTCAAGAGAGGGAAATAATGACATTCTTGATGGAATTTCTACAAAAAAGCGAGAACAAAAAAACTGATTTCATGAATCTACAGATCCGATTATTCACATAATAATGGATATTGACGAAATGGTTGAGGCTTTCGCGGCCGAAGCTTTCAGTGTTACTATGTTTCTTCGGGTTTGAAGGCCGTCGTTCTTTGGAATTTCTTCCTGACGTTTCGCTAGCGCGAGTGGGTAGCTTCTTCAGAGGCTAACTCATCTTAACTATTATTCCGATGACTGGACATTTCTATTTCGTAAGGCGTATTTATATTGAAGCAGGTAGTCTAGTAACTAATTAATACTCCAGACTACCTGTCAAGTATGGATCAGTGTTGGAAGAAAAGGAAAGGTGAACTGGGAAAATTCAATTCATAGTAGGTTGTGTAAAAATCAACACTAGGTATAGCTATGGACGAAAAGTCATGCCAGTGTCACATTTTGACATAACGTACCAAAATTGCAATTCCTTTGAAAATTTTCCAAAATTTGCTTGGAAAAGGAGGCTGACTAGCTTCCAAAACGTCGTCAAAGAAAAGTATACACATTTTTTTATAAACTAATTTTCGTCAATCAAATCTCCAAATTCATAAAAATATGATACGTACCTAACAGAATAGTCACTCATTTTTGCATCTTTTTAATTTCGCAGTTACGTATCGCGGCAGATATATCAATTTGCCAAAAAAAAAACAGATATTATAAGAACTCAAAACTCTTTCTCTTCCATTTCTGGGAGAGAGAAAACCCAAAAATTGGATTTCAGAACATAATAATTGGCCAGTCCGATTATCTCTTATTGCTATAACAATAGCAACTGTCTCGTTACTTGAATAAATGAGATCGTCTCAGATGTGAACGTTCAAATAACAAAGACAAAACATTTTTTCAAAAACAATTCTCCTCCAGTGTATAGCTCCATCGCCACAAAAGTTTCTGGGAGGTAAAATGACCTCACCTCGTATTAGATCAACATACACATCGGATTTAATGATGTTGTTAAGTGCTCGATTCGAATCTGAAAACGACCAAAAAATAGTAGAGGACGAGAAGGAAAACGACCGCCTCCCACTTGGAATAATATCATAATCCAGTAAGTTACCTCGAATCCTCCGTGGTTCCTCAGGCCATTTCACTTCTCGGAAGAAGAAGACAATGTTATCTCTGTGGCACACAGCATACAAATTGGCCGAATGCTTTGTGTGAGAGATAATTGGGCACGATAATGAAATATTTCATTCTGTATGACGGTAATGAAGTTTTTATTCAGACGAATGTGAGATGTGGTCCTATTAGGGCACATGCCTAGCTCGCTGAGAGTTGATGGGGGTTACAGGGTGTTTTTGAAGAGCCACGCGACGTATAGTGAAAATGAGAGATTTTGATCAACCATCAATAATTTCAAATCACTTTTACTGCACAGTATAAAACAAAGTTGCTTCCCGCTGTTTGTCTGTCCCTAGGAATGCTTACATCTTTAAAACTACGCAATGGATTTTGGTGCGTTTTTTTACTAGATAGAGAGTCAAGTGGAAGGTTTCCTGGGTGTAACTTTCGTTTTCTCCTCGCTCTGTCCTGAAATGGCTCTTACATCTGTTTCTAAAGCTAACCAAGCCATTGGCTCACTTATCAAGAGTATGGCTAAAGCAAAAATGAACTCATAGGAAGCACGGATAAAGCTATTCAAGTCTATCGTTGTGAGAACTTTCTCTAGCAGTTTGTGTGTTTGGGAGGTCAGTTACTGCGAAATGTTGGAAAGAGTTCGAGTCAATTTCTTTAAAAGGTTACTTTCACTCCCTCGCAATTCACCAGATTGCTTAATACGCCTGGAAACCGGCTCCGTTCATCTCGAGTACATCATCTTTGAATATGTCCTGAACTGGATAATAAAACATTTATCTATGAGCGATGATAGATATTCACTAAGGTGCTTTTTCACGCTACTCCTGTATGATCAATGAGACATACGATTTGATTGGGTATATAAAATCAAACAGTGGTTCGAGTCAATTGACAGTCTTGAAATATTAACTCGACTTGATCGCCAGCTCTTATGCACCAATGAACACAAATTGCTTTAAAGCTTTGAATACAAGTGTTAGAGTGAAGGTAGATATTCACTTTTTCCTCTAGGTTTTTCAATTGACCCATCTTCTGAAAACTACCGCATAGAACACTCCTAGGGTATCATCAAAAATTTTCACTGGTCCATCGATTTTGAAGAAATTTGCTCTTTATGCAACACTCATCAACAACAGAATCTGCGGCATATTTTTTTTAATGTTCCATACTTTCAGTCTTCAGACCTGCAGTACCATTCTTAGCTAATTACGAATCTTTTGTGATCTCAATTGTAAGTATCAATTTTGAAAATGCAAAAATATTGTATTTTCACCTATTCGAAGTACTTAAGATGCGCTCTTTTCTTACGAACGAATAATAGAACTGTATTCTTCTCATATTATGCCATACTAGTTGAAATAATCTTTCCTCATTGTTTGTCGTTTGTTTCAGTTTTTTTTTTTATTCTTAAATATTGTGTAAACAAAAAGATTGTTACAAGATTTTTTTTGGAAACAATAAAGATATCATTATTATTATGTATAATACATGCATGATAAAGTCGACAAACACTGATAATTTCAGAGGTTTTTAATGTGATGTCGTAAATGAAACGTTTTTTGCGCTCACATTGCAAACGCTGGCTCAACCCTACGAGCTAGATGAAAATATGTACTACATTATTGTACATTTCACAAAAGTCTACAAAAAAGTCCACGATAGTATATGTACATCTCTTAGGAAAACTCACAATAACCAATTTTTTATCCGTGGGTCGCTAGTTATGACATATAAACACAATGGAAATGCCACGAAATCTGAAAGTTTTTCATGAAATCTCTGGAAATGAAACAGCTAACAGTTCAGGTACTCTATGTGGTAGTGTTTATAATGGTGAAACAGAACAGTGACAGATTTTTTGGACCAGTTTTCACAGTCTGCCGTTGGAATAGGATATACCTGAATATGAAACAAATCATAATCTGCAAAAAAAGTTACAAGCTGTGTGGTACTTCATGGTTAACCCAGAATTTGTTCTTGATGAAACACACTGTATACTTCCGAAGAGCATGCCTCATAAATTTTCGTTATTATAATGCTGAAAATTTGTGTCAGAAGCTCTTTTTTATATGCAGATTCACACGAAAGTAAAGCCCTGTAATGTTCAAAGAACACCGCGTGTATCAAGACACAGGAGATAAGAATTAACATTCACTTTGAACTCTTGAAGTTTGTAAGCCTCAGGGAAAACCTCTCTCGGTAAAGAGTTCCAAACCTCAGCTGTTTTATTAAAAAACGATCCATGAGCAAGAGAGGTTCGAGAGGTCTTCAAGTTCACACCAAAGGGGTGGGAACTCTGTACTCGTCGAGTCATTCATGTAGATATTGCCAAGGCTGGAACGATTGATAACAATTCAGAAGATCACCGACCGTTAAAATATCCATAGAAGAGAGACAAGTCTCCGACCCTTCTGAGATGTTCCAATGTAGTGAGCGAGTCTGTGAGCGAAGAATCATCAACAAGAGGGATTGACTTTCTCTGGATATAATCGAGAAGCCCCAATGAAGGTTTTGGTCCCGAACTCCACACATGAGAACTATATTCCACGAGAGGTCGTATCTGAGCCTTTTAGATCATCAGAAGCTGACGAGAAGTGAAGTATTTCTTTGAACGAAATAGAGATCCAAGTTTCTGGGGAGCATCTTCAGCGATAGATTTCACATGGTTTTCCCATGAGACATTTTCACTGATCGAGATAATTGGTTTTGTAGGAATAGTTACTCCTGACATCTGAATACTAGATGATGATAGATCGGCTTTTCTTGAGAAGAGGCATGCCTGAGTTTTCCCAACATTACATTCTAGCAAGTTCATATTACCCCATCATACTTTTATCTTTATTGACGTGAATGTTTCTTTGAACTTTTGTTTCTCGAGCTGGTATGGGGACTCTGGAAGAGAAACGAGTATGAAGAGTACTGTCGTCCTCAAACTATGTAGTAAACAGAATGTTTTCTCGAGCAAATCATTGATATGAAGCAGAAACAAAGTGAGCGCCAGAACTGAACCCAGTGGAACACCTGGGAGAATATCAGATGATACTCAAACGCTTTTGAAATATCAAGTGCAACAGCTATCGTTTCTCCGAATTTTTTGATTGAATGCTAACAGATATGAGAATCATAAGCCAATAAGTCACTGGTTGATCGTTGATGGCGAAAGCCGAATGGTCGATCATGAATTATTCCTGATTTCTCTAGATATTTGATGAGCTGCATATTGATTACTTTTTCCATGAATTTGGAAATAATAGAAAGCGATGCAATTGGTCTGTAATTACAAGGTAAAGTTTTTTCCCTTTTTCAGGTACTGGCTGAACTCTTGTTGTCCTCCAGGACTCAGGAAAAGCCGCCAAGTGATATGAAAGGTTCAGGTCCATTAAAATAATTCTTATATGTGTTTGGTGAAAAATTATTTCAGGCATACGACTCTCGACAGGCGTGATATTTGGAGGATCTTTTTTAGATGAGTCCAGAGTAGAATTTCCAGTAAACATATTTGCAAATATTTTTGGTTTTTGTTGAGCGGTGGTGGCTTGTGATCCATCTTCTTTGGCTAAAGTGGAAAATGAACAGAAAGTGAAATTTTTGGCGGCAGTTTTAGCAAATGACCAAAACGAACCAGAACCGTTTGGACATTCAACAAGTTGTGAACGAATTTTATGATTATGTGCTTCTTTAGCGGCTTCAGTTGTTGCACTACACCTATTTCTTGTTACGAAATTATATACTGTAATTGAAAATCATGAATTACAAAGGTACTCATCTTGCTAAGTGAAGCCTAGAGGTGTTCAAATAAGACAAGAAGAAATAACTTATTCTGGTGGTGCCGTTTTCACCAAAACAAAAGAGTCAGAATCGAATCTGGGTTATTTGAAACAATAGAAGGAACTCTTCTTGGTCCAATTGACAGTTCTTCATGCAAATTTGTCAAAGTCTCTGAGAAAATCGATTTCAAATATACATAACACATACATCTCAGTGACCCGTGGTGTGAAAGACAACCCACACTGGAATAACTCAGTGTCTCAATCCACCGACTATCGTTATTTTAAATATGGTCCACATCTCCGAACCACCGAAAGCATTGTTACGAGAGCATATCGCATATTTCATCTGTCATATTTAATGTAGCTTCCAATTCCTGAATGGCCGTGTATTTATCTATAAGAAGACGAAACAATGAACACAGAACTGTATAACAGTACTCATCCATAAAATTCCAATATTAAATTTAAATAGCTGATTTTAATCGTGAACGAGGCTGTTTGTTTATTTACCCATAACTAATATCGTTCTTTAGATTAGGATCAAGTCGAATGAGCTCTGTTTCATCACGTGGAGAGATTGTGTACACGGCGAGTCCACCGCAGAGTTTCTTGTGAGTTTGCGGGCGCTATTATGATTTCAGTTTTTGCACTGTCAGAAGCAAGATGCATATATTCCTGGAGCGATCTCCGATTCGATATTGTTTCGTCAAAAACTCTAGGCACGATCAATCATATCAATTTACTGCGATTTCCAGAAGATGGTGCAAGAATCGAATTCTGTCATATTTTGACATTTGCAATCAAGTAAATTGGAATTTTGCTCGCAGTTTTCCATAATTTTACTGTTCCTTTCAACCAGCTATATGTCGTTCCAGTTCAGCTCTCTACTGTAGTTTTCTTAGTTATTTGACGTTTATCTACCGTTGATTTTGTTGTTTTCCGTTTGTTTAAAAATTAGTTTAAGTGTTGTTTTAAATAGTGTTTCATAATGGATATCAAACGCTGTTGTATCATTTATGGACGAAATAATCAATCATCTATTCATCTTTATCAAGTTTTGATGGTTACAAAACATGCATCACACATGTACTCAACTTTAACTGGTCAACATAAAGCGAGATTATCTGGCGCTGATAAAAACAAAGTTCATCTTGCTCAGTTTTTACTTTGGTAGAAGTTATATTTGTGTTATTTGCTGATTGCTTTCCAGTTTAACATATTTATTCCAAGTTCCAGCATTAGTGACAATGGTTGTTACATGCCTAGTAAAAGGATGCAATAACAAATATTGTAAATAATAGAATAAAAGTTCTTTCGTGAGTGTTTTCAAATACGGTCTTCTTGTACAGCGCCATAATAGCCTGCACTACAGCACTGTTCCTGACGAATTGAAATTACTCAGGTTGATCTGGACTCTGGAGGGTCCAATTCATTTCGAATTGAACACTACATTGTTCAGTTAACTCTATACGCACCTTTTTTCCATGCAGTCCAACTCTACTCCTCTCACGTTGATATTGATATTACGAAGAATCTCATCAAATTGTCTGAAAATTTTCAGCACCGAATAGTAAGAATTTCTACGAATTTTAATAATAATTTCTCATAACATATATCGAGAATATAAAGCAAATGCATCTATCTATTTATGTGCAATTTTTGACAGAACTCGTGTATCTTTAGCCTTTATTATGTACAGTGTTGAAAAAAGAAGGTAATACACACTGACTCTGCACGAGTTCTTATAGAGAATTCGCTTATAGAAATTTTGTCAGATTTCACAATGGCATGTGTCTAGAGTTGCCGCTCAACGCCACCTGTGAAGAAATTTCAAGAATTCGAATTTCCCTGGATGACATTATCGACGAACACATTAACATTGCACTAAGTCATCACACCAGGAATATATGCATCTTGGTCGAAAGCTTCTGTTTACAGTTTAGCACGAAAAACGAAAAAAGTTCAAAAAATTGTTGTTCGTGAAAGCGAAAGACTTGTGTGAAAAAACGTGTTGCATAACATAGTCTACCCGTTTAAGATTTTAAATGGGAAAAAATTCCTAGTGGGCTGATTGTCTGTTTACACCTTCATCACGGTGTTGTAATGAAGATGTGAAAAATTGACATTTATAACGTTCTAGCTCAGAGAGTAAAAAAGGTCAATAGGTCTCGAAAATCAGTTTTCCCCGAATATATCGCTACCCATTACCCCAAAGTCACTATAAAACTTGTTCATTATCTACAAAAAAAGCCTCTTGACCTCTTTTTGAAAATTTAACCGTTCTCGGGGTAGAACTGTCAGAATGCAACTCTAGAATGCAATCACATACAACTTATCCAATCCATTTTGGCACAGAACTAATAACGTATATGCCCAGCAATGTATGTGAAGCATACTAAGATAATAAACACCCATTGTGTGTATTCATTGTGGTGAAATTTATTCCTAGAAAGTGTTTTTGTTCGTCGTGGTTTACAGTACCAGTGTACAACTGGAAAAGTATCTGAGTTCGTGCCAGGATGGATTGGATAAGCTGTACAGGATTGTATGCCACAAACCGTCGACCAAGGCGTAAACTCTAATTGCTTTTTATTTATGTTTTTAAGCGTCTCGATATCTTTTGATCTGATACTTGGACATTTTGTAAAAAAATTATTCAAATCATGGATGTTTTGAAACTTAGGGAAAGTTGATATTGCTCCAATACAAACTCGTGATGATGCTGTTGTCTTAATAGTTGTACCAGTGATTGGAAAAACAGTAAATATCACTGTGAGCATCAACGGCGAAGACATAGATTTGTTGGTACTTCTCATAAGCACGCTCACAAATACTTGATGAACCTACATCAATTTCAAAAAAGGAAACAATGTTGAAACAAAAATTTACTCGAGTGATAGCCTCAACTAGTATCCACATTGCAAAAAAAATCTGTTTCTACATGCCATGGCCGGATATGATTCTAATTCAGCACTTTTTGGGAAAAACAATCGAAGTCATGAAGAAGTTTGAGAAAAGATCCAATTCAAATAATTGGGCTCTTTGTCGATACTGTAATACATTTTCTACCAGCAATCTACCATGCCCCATAATCAGAAAATTCGATAGATACTTACAGATACTGTAGCTATGCTGAACTAACAAGACAACGCACAGCTATGGAATTTCCATTATGACCTCCTACCTATTCAGCAGCTCAACAATTTATTTAGCGAGTTGTAGCGGCAAATGTGGATGCGATAAAATTGTAGTAAGATGTTCAAAAGTTTTTGGACATTTATATGGCCAGTCTTGCCTTAACGCAGAATCGACCAATGATGAAAATGATGATGTCGATTTGAATATAGGAATAACTCCACTCCATATTTTGTCAGCCACTGTTAATGGTACAGAAACTGATGTTATCCACAATAAATATATATATATATATATATAGGAAAGTGACTCGTGACTGATTAATGAATATGTAATGAATCTTTTGGGGTTGCAGTCAGTTACTGAATGGTACAGAAAATCGATATCCAGCAACAGATTCATAAACTATCATCCCTACCATCCATACAAAATCAAAATTAATCTGATCAAATCTCTCAAAAGTAGAGTTGAGAAAATCACTCATCAAAGTTTGAGGAACCGTAGCTTATCCAAATTACGAGACATCCTGATTCAAAATCCTTATCCAAGACATCTAGTTAACCGAATATTATTTTCTGAAAGAACAATATCAATTCCAATAATACCCATTGAAAATGATGAACAAGGTGGAAATAGCATAACAATTTACAAATCTTTACCTTACATACAAGAATTAACCCCAAAATTGATGAATATTTTTCAAAAAGACAATATTAAAATAGCCAAGAAAAATATCGTAACAATTTCCAAATTACATAGTAGAATAAAGACTCCAATTTCGATTAAAAATAGATCAAATGTCATTTATAAGATTCCTTGTATGGATTGTCCTGAATCATACATTGGCCAAACAACTAGAACACTCAACAGTCGTATCATTTCTCATAAAAGTGACTGTAGAAGAAATGTAAATTCTTGTGCTTGATCAGAACATGTCAATAACAGAGATCACCGTATGAATTACGGACAAGCTGAAATTTTGGATAGTGAAATAAATCTTTCTAAGCGTGTATTTTTAGAAATGATACATATAAATAATAATGACCATTCCATGAACAAAAAAACAGATTTGAATGGTCTTAGCAAAATTTACACCTTTTTGATTAAGTATGAGAAGGATAAGAAAAAATCACCCTCTATTTCGACTTTTCCACCGTAATCTAGAAGTGAAATTATATCATATGTCTAAATTCATTTAAACGTCACCTTCATTTTTTCATGTTCAATTTTTGCCTCTTTTTTATTATTCAATCTCACGTTAGTAAGAAACCATTCCTGATATATTATCATATGATAAATTGTTATGTATTATAGACGTCCTGAGGAAGGCAATAAAGATTGCCGAAAGCTTGACGAATAACAAAGAGTTTTCTTTGTGATATAGTCCAACACAACTGACTGCAACCCCAAAAGATTCACTGTATATATATATATATATATATATATATATATATATATATATATATATATATATATATATATATATATATATATATATATATATATATATAAAAGTTTGATTTTTTGTACTTTGCAGCATACAAAGTGGAGACTCCTCCTCTTGTCGATTTTCCAAAAACTCACAATGGAATAATGAATTTCAATAATTCAATAATGTCATGTTTGACAGATTCGAAGATGCACGTGACAACTAGAGCGGGGCTCTCTTGCATTCATATTCAAGCAAAAACTAACTGCAAAATCAAATTTAAGTAATATGTGTTAACAAAGAAGATTTGAGCTATTTAAATGAATATTTCTTTTTTTATATTCCAGATGGTTCTATATTGAAATCTATAATGAAAATTTCGTAGTGATGAATGGATTATTTGGATACAGATCAAGGCAAAGTTACCTAATTTTGACTTGAGAAATCGGCTCCAGTTCATCTGGTTCAGAAGATATTCTAGAAAAAATTGACATTTTTCAATTGGATTTTTGTATCTGAAAGAACATTCTTACTATATCTATATAATAGTACCATTCCGGGGTATAATTTCCTGTCGACTTTCCACATTAATTCTCATTATAGAGTCATCTTCCACAATATTTCAATTGTACTTTCAAGAGACCCAAGAACAAAATCCTTATTATCGCTTTTTATTTCCTGATGTGTCGAAATCTTGTGAAATAATGGCTACATATTCGACAACTATGAGTAATTTGACTGATAAAAACACTAGCAGTGGGATACCAATTATTTTCGTTATCATATGTTATTTTCATTTCATTGAGAAGATTATTTTTCCCTTGAAATATGTTTCGATAAACTATTTTGAACTTTTTTCTCTTCCCTAGAAATGAAAGGATAAAGCTTGAAGTTCTCCTGATATTGAACAAGTATTAATCTCTCCATTTCCTTTCAACAAAGTAGCCTTTTTGAAATCTCTTTTTGTTCCGTTCTATTCTGTCATAAGTGAATTGATATTATCCCACTCGGAAATATTTATTATAAAGTAGTTGAATAAATTGATGGTCGCCCTGTATATTCACTCGTTACTGTACTGAAAGCATCCTCGTGGTAAGTCTTATCGTTTCCCGGTATATCACAGATCTTGTGAACCTTTCGACCTCACGTATCTATCTGAAATCTCCCACAAATTTCTCATGTGTGGAGTTCTTCAAATTGTACATTCGACATTGTTAACTGGAATGGGAAGTTTCAACCCAGAAAACGCATTTGTATTATTTTACGTCATTCAAATTCTTTGATGAGAATTATATTTCATGTGATACACATATCGAAAAAAGTATCAAAAATTAGAAATTTCCCTGATCGGTTGACCAACATAGGTCAACGTTCTGTAATTCTTATCGTAATTCGTTGTAACAGGGTAGATTTCTTCCAGGACTTGACTATACAGCTTTTCTCCACTATATTACCGTTGTTAATAGCGATTTATTTTATAATATCCAGTTCTTTTTTGAAATTTGTATGTGCTAAGGGAACATTTACCAGTCTGTGAATCATACTGTTAAATGCTGCCGCTTTATGTTGGTGAGGATGAGTAGATGAATTGTGAATTACAAAATCGTATGTGAAGTTTTCTAAAAATTAGAAAATCATGTTTACCCTTAATTTTTGCTACAGTCGAATCCAGAAAATTGATTGCATTATTTTCTTCCATCTCCTTGGATGGAAATTGATAACTGTAAACGTTCACAGTTCCTTGTGAATGATCAGACGTAGTTGAATAAGTCGCCTTTGTTGAAGATGTTTTTTCCAGGAAATTGTACTAATAAGGATGTGACGTCGGACCATTAATCTTATTACTCAGTTGTCGGATTATATTCTTAAAGACCGTCTGATATAATGTTGTATACATTCGAAATGTAACAAGATTAATATTAGTTTGAAGTTCCTGCTTGAAGAAGCTATCGTATAGCGAAACACGTGTCGCGACTTAGTAAACCCTAAGATGTGAAAATCTTACAGGCAACTGTATACTATTTGTTTAATATCAGCCAACAAATACAATAATACGACTCAGAAGTTACGCCACTATTGGGGCTCAGTAAGACGTGCCTACATTTTGTGTTATTTTATCTTCTATAATGGAAAACTACGACGGCGTATAAGGGTCATTGTAAAAATAAAAAATATCTCCATTGACAGATTTTAATCTGTCAATGCCAGATTAAAATCTGTCATTGACAGATTATAATCTGTCAATGCCAGATTAAAATCTGTCAATGACATATTAAAATCTGTCAATGACAGAATAAAATCTGTCAATGACAGATTAAAATCTGTCAATGACAGATTACAATCTGTCAATGGCATATTGACAGATTAAAATCTGTCAATGGGGTATTGACAGATTAAAATCTGTCACTGACAGATTGAAATTTGTCAATGGCATATTGACAGATTATAATCTGTCAATGCCAGATTATATTCTGTCATTGACAGATTATAATCTGTCATTGACAGATTTTAATCTGGCATTGACAGATTTTAATCTGGCATTGACAGATTTTAATCTGGCATTGACAGATTAAAATCTGTCAATGAAGATATTTTTTATTTTTACAGTGACCCTAATACGCCATCGTAAAAAACTTGTAATACACTGAAACCTTTTCTCTATCTTATTCCGCAGATGACTCCTAATGGCAGAAAAAATAAGCGGTCACGTTACTTAGAGATCACTGACATGAATATGAGGCTACCAAAAAAGGCAGGGAGCAGTAATGCCAGGAAAAATGTTTTTTCCCAACGTCAAAGTACTTCGCGTTTATCTGGCATTTGAATCCATCCTTAGGAAATATCGATGTTCATCGCAAGAATAAATCCTAGAAAACCGGAATCCGTAACCCCAACCGGGATTAAGGTTAAACCTCGGCGCAAAATCCTTTCAGAGAGAATATGTATACTGTGTAAAGCCGATTATAGGACTGCATAACATGAAGGAGCTCTCAAAAAATCATACGCCTCATCAACTTCTCTGGTTGATTAGAAACGAATGTCGATCCGTTGAAGGAAACGATGAACACCCAGAGAAAGTTGAGATTGCCGTTTGTCGAGGAGGAGAAGTAAAGTTTGTTCTGGTTCTCATTTCGAATTGTCCCGGATTGTCCAAAATCAGTGAGACAGTTGTGAGGTTCTGAATTGTTGTTCTGAAATCGTTCGTTCCGTTTACCTCAGAAGTCGAAACTTGTGCGAGCAGTGGATCAACGAGGCCTCACTTCTCAACGTGGCCAACGGACGTTGAACCCCGATTTTCTGCTTGTAAGCGGACGTGCTAACCACTACACTAGCAAGAAATACTTACGCGATAACATGTTGATTTTACAATTTGGCGACTATTCATTCGTTGACAGCTTTCAAACAGTTCTGATAGTGAACCAGAACAGAGAGCATCCCAAGTAGAATTTTTCAGTCGGCATGTGACAAGAGCATAACAAATGGAGACAATAGAATATTACGTATCTAGTTCGAAAAGTAGCATATTACTCACGACAGTGATTAATAAGTCATTGAACACTACTGGCAGATGCTTGCTTTATTTACCTATGATATTATATTGTTTCAATGACTATTCTATCCCTGCTATTCACTCGACCAATTGTCCAAATACTACAATTATTATTATTAGATTGGATAGGTGATATTCATTGACTTGAATACATATCTTTTTTTTATTATTATGAGATATATATATATATATATATATATATATATATATATATATATATATATATATATGTTAGCATGAGATTCTCACGGACGAAGTATGATGCGTTGTTTTTTCGGGTTACGCTGTGGTTTTGATCCTCTGAAGGATAATTCTCACAACGTTTCGGCAAAGTCTCATTTGCCATCTTCTAGGTGATGTCTTGAGTTTCGACTCGAGTTCGGAGATCGAAACTCAAGACATCACCTAGAAGATGGCAAATGAGACTTTGCCGAAACGTTTGAGAATTATCCTACAGAGGATAAAACCACAGAACAAATAAAACCCAAAAAACAACGCATCATATATATATATATATATATATATATATATATATATATATATATATATGTATATAACTATATATATATATATATATATACAAAACACGTTTTACGATACGTTTATTATAATTTTCGACCACTATGTACTGTGTACAGATGAACAATTTTTGATTGTATGAAAAATTGGTACGACTAAAATATATACGTAACTGAAACTCTTCCTAGAGATCAATTACCCTAAGAAGAGAAGAGAATTGATAGTATCAATTTTCTTCTCCTGAAGATGCTAACCTTGTCAGCGAAACGCGCGTCGAGTGCAAAAATATGAGTTTGGTGTTAGGGTAATTGATCTCTAGGAAAAGTTTCAACTTTTACACCAAAGTTTCCAAAACTCATCGTTCATATTCGTAATGTAAAACAATTTTCCAACAGAAAAACTTCAATTTTTTTTATATGCAGATTCACGCGATCTCACATGGTTTTCCCGTGAGAGATTATCATGATCGTAATTCCTAGCATCGAGATACGTGATAGGAATAGTTACTCCTGACATCTGAATACTACTAGATGATGATACATTAGCTTTTCTTGGGTTTCCTAGCATTGAATTCCACCAAGTTCATGTTACCCATTCTATCATTTTTACCAAGTCATCGTTTATTTTATTGATGTGAATGTTTCTTTGAATTTTTGTTTCTCGAGCTGGTATGGAGACTCTGGATGAGAAACTAGTATGAAGAGTATTGTCGTCCGCAAAACTATGTACTGAACAAGATGTTATCTAGAGCAAATCATTGATATGAAGCAGAAACAAAGTGGGCGCGAGAACTGAACCCTGTGGAATATCAGATGATACTCCATCAACAACCACATACAGAGACCTATCAGACAGAAAACTTTTCAACGGAGCACACAACTGAGGAGGTGAACCATAAGACGGCAGTTTAGAAAGGAGACCTCGATGCCAAACTCGATCAAACGCTTTTGAAATATCGAGTGCAACAGCTATCGTTTCTCCAAATTTCTCGATAGAATGCTGCCAAATATGAGAAACATGAGTCAAGAAGTCGCTGGTTGATCGTTGATGACGAAATCCGTATTGTCGATCATTAGTTATTCCTGATTTCTCTAGATATTCCATGAGCTTCATATTGATTGCTTCTGCCATGACTTTGGAAATGATAGAAAGCAATGCAATTGGTTTGTAATTACAAGGTAAAGTTTTCTTCCCTTTTCTAGGAACTAGCTGAACTCTTGCTCTCCTCCGGACTTAGGAAAAACCTCCAAGTTATATGAAAGGTTGAATAATTCGCAGAGTACTGGTGTCAATTCGGGGGCACATGCTTTTAGAACAATTGCTGGAATTCCATCAGATCCGCAAGACTTATTCGTCTTTAAGTCCATCAAAATATTTCTTATATTTGTTCGGTGAAAAATCATCTCAGGAATCTGACTGTCGACAGGCGTGATATTCGGAGGATCTTTTCGCGATGAGTCCAGAGAGGAAAATTCAGAAAATATATTTGCTCTTTGTTGGGCGGTGGTGGCTTGTGATCCATCTTCTTTGGTTGAAGGGGGAAATGAACTATAAGTGAAATTTTTGGATGAATTTGGATATATAACAAGTTTTGAACGAATTTTATGATTATGTGCTTCTTTCTTTTATTGGTTCTGGGTGAAGTTTGCTTTGATATTCGGATACAACTTGTATACCTAGACGAACGATAATGTATTGTATGAAAAATTTGTAAGAAAAAATAATAGTGTTTGGAAAAATATGTATTATGCAATGTAAGACAATTCCCCAACACACAAAACTTCAACGAAATTTTTTATTCGTTGTGCTAATGTACGGTTTGCTATTCAGACAAAACGTGTATAGATTAACAATAATAAAATATATATATATATATATAATAATAATAATAATATTTATTTCTTTCTTTGGTTGAAAAGTACATTTGAAAAAATGAATTTAATGCACAACAAACATAGAAAATTTCAAGTCCAAAAGTAAAAATAAAATTACATATATATGTAAATAACTACAGGTAACTAGATTATAAAAGTCGTTCAAGATACTATTAACAACACAATAACACAAACAGTCCAAAAGTAATAATAATATAACACATCTCTATTTCTCAAATTGAAAAGTATAGTCAGTGCAATACAGCTAACAATGTACAATAATTGGAGTCGTCAAAAGCATATGCCTATTTATAGAAAAAAATGTGCTTTCCCTCATCTGATGCAGCAATTTCTTCAACCTACATTTGAACACATGAGAACTAGGAGAATCCTTGATATCTTTAGGAAGGATATTGTATTGTATACAATGATGTATTGTATGAAAAATTCGTCAAAATGAAATAAATAAAGTAATGTGAAATATATATGTAATGCAATGTTACGCACTTTGTTTGCCCGTCTGTATGCTCGTGGTGCGCAACCCTCTCTGCCCAAGCCAGCTCAGTTCGGATGGGGTGGGGTTGCATACAGAATTTTCCATTTTTTTGTTGTTGTGGTGGGCGCCCTGCTTTCTGTTGGCCGTCCTGGCTGTGGCTGCCAGATGTCTGGTTTAGCCGACAAACAAAATAACGCGCAAATATATAAACTCTATATTAATTCCAACCAAATAGTGGGGACATAGTGATACTTAATAACAAAAACATAAATAGATCACAAACGAGAACATACATATGTGTGCACACAGAAAATGACCCCCCCCTGTGACCTCCCGGGGCCGTTTTCAAATAATAATTATCTAAAAATAATTATTATCTAAAAATCATTAAACGATTTTGTGGAGCCACTTTTTGTTCCCCGGGGTCTGAAGGACCTTAATTTGTTTCGTTTCCCGCCCCGATCTTTAAATTACAACGCCCTAGTTAAACGTCCTGCAGTAACTAAACGACAATGCAATAATGTATTGAAATGGGTGTAGCGTCTCTTGGGCCCCGAACAATTCGTTGGCAGCGTAGGTCTTAAATGACAACGCAGTAACTAAACCCCAACGCGTAGCTAAACGACAATGCAAAAATGGATGACGGTGACGAGACCTAAAGGGGTCCTAATAACCCCGCTAACGGGGCAAGAGTTTGTGATCCGTCCTTCAATAACAACGCGTGGACAATTGACAACGCAAAAGAAACGAAGCCTGTAGAGACCAAAAGGGCCCGATTGTCCCTCTTTATTTCTCTCTTTACCTCCCTACCTCCCCCTTCTTCCCTAATGTTCCTCCTCTTTCCCCCCGTCATCGGTAGGGGGGGGGGGGGTCGGTGGGCGGCCTCCTCTAATCTCCGCCCTCGGCTCTCCGTCCTGGCCTGGGCGTCCTTGCCAGCCCCCCCCTTACCCCCTTTATTTCTCCCTTAATTAAAAACACCCACCAACCCCCCCCACCTTTTTTCTCTCTTTCTTTTTCTTCTTTAGGGTCTTGTCCCCCTCCCCCTCCCTCCCCCTTCTCCCCGCCCGTGACCACCGGCAGCCACCCACCAATACCCCGTTCTACTCCCCCCCGGCCTCCCCCCCTCCCCCCCCCCCCCTCCCCCCCCCTTCCTTCTTTCCTCCGAAACTCCCTCCCCCTCCCTGTTCCCACTTTCGTCCTTTCCCTCCTCCCCTCCCCCCACCCCACTCCCCCCCCTAAATTCCCCTCTTTTCTTCCCCCCCCCTCCACAACCACCCCCCACATTTCTTCCCCATCTTTCCTTCCTCTTCTCCTCTCCTCTTCTTCTCCTTCCTTCCACACACCCTCATCCAAATCCATTTTTCACCTCCTTTTTTGCTAACCCCCCCTCCTTTCCCTCTTCTCCTTCCTCCCCCTTCCCCCCTCCCCCCCCCCCCCCCCCCCCCGATGATCCCCCTCCCCCTCTCCCTCTCCCCCTCTTCCTCTCCCCCGCTCCCCCTTCACCCCCCCCCCTTCCCTCCGCTCCACCCCGTGCGGTCCCCCCCCTTCTCTCCTCGTCTTTTCTCCTCTCTCTTCCCCCCGCTTTTCCCCCCTCCCCCTTCCCCCCCACTCCAATATTGTGATCCGAATTATCCCCCTGGATCTTGCCTCCCCCCTGTCGGAGCTCACCTTCTTCGTCTTCCACGTTGGTTATGAGCCTCTCACCCTTATCTTCTCCCCCCCTTTTCTTCTCCCCTTTTCTCCTGCGACGTTCTTCCTTCCGTTTTGCCATCCTCCCCTCCCTTTTTTCCCCCCCTCCCCCTGATATTTTCCCCCTTGGTGTTTTCTCCTTTGTAGTATGTGTGTTATCGTTTGTGTGTTATCCTTTCTATGTTGTTGTCTCTTCGAGGGGGGGGGTTGTGTCTGGTGGTTGGTGAGTGTATTTTTTTCATCCCCTCCCATATTCCCCCCACGGGTTTCCTAGAAAGGGTTGGTTGGAGAAGTCCTCCCGTTTCTATCCTTCCTCTTCTATCTCCCCTCTTCTCCCTCCTCCCCCATCTCCGCCTCCCCCCTCCCTCCTTCCTGCTCTCCTTTTTTCGCCTCGCTTCCTTCGGATCTGGCCACCTGTCTCTGTCGAGTTGTCTGCATGGGGGGGTTGGGGGGAGGGGTGGTCTGTTTCTTTTCCGTTCTCCCTCCCCTCTCCTTTCCTCCAAGGCCCTCTCTCAGAGGGGGGCGGGGAGTGGGTGGGCGGGGAGTTTATGACAGGGGGTTTTTTGATAGGTCTTCTCTCGATGTTTTGGGTTCAATGGTACCGGGGCGGTACAACAAAAAAATTGTCCAAGAAAATAACAAAAATTTGTATTAGTCGTGGATAAAGTACAGAATTCTATTCGGATATAATGGCTATTATACTCTTGGTAAATTCCACCTCGTGAATTATACGCTTGTTGAATAATACTAGTTATTTATTGCTTAGTTGATTTAAAATAAATGAAATGAATAGACTGAATAATGTGAATCAATTTAATGAAATAAATGAAATGAGTCGAATGAATAAAATGGAATGAACGAATTGAATAAAATAAATGAAGTGAATAGAAAAACGAAGCATTGTCGATAATTCTGGAACTGTTGCTTGTAGGGTTCATTCCTTGACATTAAATGTTCCAGCTGGAAAAAAGTTTCTTTATTAATAATTGTGTCTGAAATCAGTAATTGAAGCTATTATTCATTTCATTTTTCAACCGAATGTGGATGGGACGATTTTAAATTTTCATCGAGAATTCCATTAATATTTTCGCAGTTCCAAATCTACATTTGAAAACTGACTGAACACGCCATTTGCATGTGAGTACCAAATGCATTGCCCATGCACAAACAAATGATTTCGTACGTGAGGCCTAACAATGTTTCCGCTATTTTTCAGTTATTTACAATATTCCAATCCGTTGCGAATGCCAAATACAGGAAAACTGTTTTGATGATGGAAAATACTCGCTCAGTTGAAAAGTTCGATTAACGTGTAACATTTTCGGATTCATCATATATTAAACGGATATATGTGTTCCAGATTCCAATCATAACGAATGATTTCAGTGCAACGGATTAGCCATTTGATGGAATAGATGAACATGGAAAGGAATTGATTTCCATTCGGGAATTGAAGAGGTGCGAGTCTGTCTCTTCAACTCATTCATTTTGAACACACTCTTTCATTAAATAAACCTTTTACCAAATATAAAGTTTTTTCCAGTACTCTTTTATTTCTCACAAAAAAATCTCCTTTCGCTTCCTTCTTTTATCAAACGAATATTTTTCAACCTTGAGCAATCTTCTGTTACAATTGATGTTTGTCCAGAAACTATGCATCTTGGGAGAATATTATTCTTTATTTTGCTGTATAATGCTAACCAATTTATGAAACTATGATTCAGTATATTGCATGCATTTTCAATATATTTTTCTACAATCGTTATAAAATTTTTTCGAATCCATGATAGTTGAAAAAGTACTACTGTTTTGAACACTTTTAAAAAAACAAAAGGTGAGTGAAAAAAAATGGAGTAACGTGTCATTTTTTTCACGCTCATTCAAATATTTTCAATTCAGCATCATATCCAAGAGCTGATGTCACCAAAGGAATTGAACTGGATGATCTCAATGAGCATAGCATATTTGAAAAACTCAAAAACTACAACTGAATGAAAACTTGATATGAATGATCCAAATAACTGCACTTCAAACATAACTCTGATGAAGTGGAACATATATCAATCGATCGAAGTTACAATCACATCTATTTTGTCACTTCATATTACAATATACAATACAATTAAACTAATTTGAATAGTTTTATTTATGACGATCGTAGAAAAAATATTGTATAAAATTTGTACATAATGTTTTTTTTCCTTATTTCTCATACATAGGAAGAAATACTTTGTGTACTTCTTGTAGCATAAATCACTATGTTTGTTTTTTCCGAAACAAGAAATTTTGAAGGATCTTAACAAAAATTTGAAAGAATCGTGTAACATATTTTTCGAACCCTCTAGGCCATTTTCTCTTCTGAGCTTCTGATGGAATATACGATATATCTCATACATAATCAGGAGAATATTGAGCAACGCAGACTCTACTAAGCATTTCAAAGCACATTCCACAATCGTAAATACTATCAGTCCCGAATGAGTTTCCAGTACATCATGAAAAGTAGATTATGAAACATCTTCCTCAGATTTCAATTCGGATATTTGGAAAAAATGTCCGAAAGCTCTCTCATCTGAAAAAATTCAGCAACTGTCGAAATGAGTCTTTACCACCTGTATTGCAGTTGAACTACTTGATGTTGCTTGAAGTAGGTTCTGGACATTAACAGGACGTATATCCTTACCATTGGGGACCTTTTTTTCTTGACTGAATTTTCATCTAGTCAACGTTTCTTGAGCTCCCCCTCAGTAAATCTGAATTTACTAAGGATAATATTTGTCGTTAATGGATGGAAACAGCTTAGTTCTTTAATATGGATAAAAAATGAGTGAGATGTTCATGTGAAGGTCTGGAAATACTTGATGGAGTACTGAATCTCAACTAATTGCAAATTTTTTTTTCGAGTCAATGCAAAGATGTTCGAATCCTTCACACAAAAAAAAAAGAAAAAGTCTATCACAAACAGTTTCTTCCCTGCCAATATGGCACGATGTGCTATGGATCACATTGTAGTCACTTTTTCTTGCAGGATTTTATGAAACTTTCTTTTCTCCACAGAAAAAATCAGGTTCCCAAAAATTTCGTCATAGATTGTACCACCACGTCGATGAATCGATCGAAGTGCAATTGGCAGTTTCTCAACAATGTATTATCCTTTCTTCTTCGCGTTTTTTTTTTTCATTCTCAACATACCACAATCTAAATAAATGAGGATCAACATTGGAATCTACAGAAGTGTAGAACGCAGATTTTCAATCTACCCCGAGAAGTTGCTGCTTCAATCAGTCAGTTCCTTATAAATGGAACACATTATATTAATCAGCAGTTCTATCAGAAGCAGTTGAGAGCGAGCAGTTTTGTGTTGAGAATAGAAGTTAATAGTATATTGTGGAACGAGTGCAGAAAAGTGCTAATTTCTCACGAGTTTGAAAAAGTTGCGGCATGAGCGCAAGCGAGTGCTGCAATTCAAACGAGGGAGAAATTGCAATACTGCTCGTGTTACACACTATACTTTTTCTACAACACACTTTTTGCTATGAATAATACTAATATATAAAACGAAATTAAAGGTCAGTGACTCATTCTCAGCTTTATCGTGCCCAAGGCAAGCAAATAGTCGATTTTAGCCTTGAAGATTATTGACCGTTGAGAAGAGCTTTCTGATTGAATAGTTCTTCAAAATATGCCAAAATTATATTTCCAGAAACACATATTTGTATTTTTTCTTCCAATCCAAAACGTATAGATGAATTGAAGCTAGTAAATAATGACATGAATAACTAATTTAATTACGTTCCCGGGCCCAGAAACCTTCCACCCTCCCAAAATCTAAAAAAATAGTGGTATTTTTAGAAGCGTTGGAGGGGTGGGTTGGCAGCTTCCCCGTCAACCCCGGCGGCTATTGCATATATTGCTCTGTTTTTTATAAGTCGAACAGTCCAATTCGTCCCCACTTCTCATATTTTTCCTATTTTAAAAATAAAAAAAAGAAAAACAAATGATATATATGATAGTAATGTCAAAAAGGACAAAATGGTTGCGGCTGTCGCGGC
Organism: Zygogramma bicolorata; assembly: GCA_032362365.1. NCBI lineage: Eukaryota > Metazoa > Arthropoda > Insecta > Coleoptera > Chrysomelidae > Zygogramma > Zygogramma bicolorata. Next base: position 31,310 of record JAVJAQ010002116.1, read on the forward strand.
CGGGGTTATTAGTTCTCTGGTTTGCTTCCGGCGCGTCCGTCTTTCTTTCGGGTTTCTTCCTCTTCTAAGGACGGCCTTCCAGCGCGAAAAGACCCTGCAGCCCGATGGGGAGTGGTTCTGCTTATCGTTCCTGTTTCGGTCCTATCCTCTTCCGCTCTCGGAACTTTTGGCAAATCTCTGTGCAAATGCACGTCTCTTTTGTAGGCTATCTTAGTAATAGAGATGTAAGAAAAAAATATTGCGGCCAAACAACATTGCCGTTCAACCCGTCCTTGTTCTTTCGTCCTCCCGGCTTTTTTTCTCTTTCCGAGCTGTCGCTCTCCTTTTCAGTTCAGTGTCATTTAAAACCTTCTGGGATAAAACTTCTCCGGATATACAATTTCATGACCCTTCGACAGATGTTGCTCCATTGCCTAGCAATGGGTAGTGTGTGTGGAAATTCAAAATTTGGCACAGAAATGTCATTTTGTGGCACAGAAATGTCATTTTGTGGCACAGAAATGTTACTTTGCGGCACACTGATGTCAAGTTTCAATTATTGTGAGGAATTATCATGTTTGCAAACTTAAAGTATGCCGAAAAGCGTCTAGAATAGTTATTTATGATATAAGTGCTGAAAGTGATATTTCATTTTGTGAGAAGGGAAGTTTGCGACACGACAACGAGGGCGGAGTGTTCCATCCCTTCAAACAAAATAAAATCATTTTCAACACTAACGTCAATAAATCACGAATTATTCTTTTACGTTACTTCTTTCCTCGGTGGAAAGTGATCCAGAAAATGAATTTCTACCGCCAAAAATTGAAGGAGCTGCCAATAAAGCTGCTTTTGAATTATTGCCTAGTAAGTCAAAGCGACAGTACGAGTTTTCATACGATCGTTTCTTGAAATGGTGTGATCAGAAAAATGTCAGTGGCAAGGAGGCCAGTGAAAAAGTGCTTCTTGCATACTTTGAAGAAAAGTTCAAAATATAGAAATCGTCAACGCTTTGGTCGAATTACTCTTTGTAGAATTCGATGATGAACATAAATGATCATGACATAAGAAAATATTACAAGCGTGTGGCTTTTTTGAAGCGAAAGGTGAAAGATATCGACCGAAAAAGTCGAAAGTATTAACAAATCGGCATATTTCTCGCAGAAGCCCCCGATGAAATATATGTTTTTAGAGCCTGTCGTCGAGAGGAACTGTGCGATTTTAACATTAAAAAATATCGAGGATTCCGGAACTTTACTAGTTGTGCATATACCAGACACAAAAACTAATGTGCCACGCACCTTTGTTGTAAGTGGTACATTGTGTATGAAAAACTATAAAAAGTACATAGCCCTTCGTCTAGTGGATATTAATCATCCAAGAGTTTTTATAAAATGCATTAAAAATAAATGTGCCAGGACTCCAGTTGGAATCAACAAATTTGGTAAGATGCCTGTCAAAATTGCTGAATTTCTAAATTTGGCTGGTTCCCATCTTTATACTGGACATTGTTTCCGACGTTCCTCAGCAAGTTTGTTGGCGGACTCTGGTGCTAGTCTTACTACAATTAAAAGACACGGTGAATGGAAGTCCAGTACAGTAGCAGTTAGCAGTTATATAGAAGACTCGCTACAAAGGAAACAGAACATTGCGGATCAAATTTTGTCTAAAATTTCGGCGGATAACATTGTTCTCTGCCCTGGTAAAGCTTCACCAAAATAAATTCTGTTATATTTACCAATGAGACTGGTCATGGAGTTTCCTTATCATAATTGTAGTTTCACTAATTGTACGTTTAATTGAAAAAACACTTCATTTTGAATTATGTTTTTATATTTTCTCTACAAATGAATCACTTTTAGTACTAGTGATTGAAAAAAATGATTTGCTTTTAACACCAGTATCATGAAATGGCATTTTAGACACTGACAGCATGCGTCAAAAATTATACTTTTACTGACGTTTGTAGAAAAAGAACATTTTATGGCTGGTTGGGGTTTGGTTCTTACTTGCTTGAACTGAATTTCCCCTGACTCTGCATGTTCTTGTTATAATATACATGTGCCATTTTTTTTTCTAATCAGCTTAAACGTTCCTCCGCCTATCGAATCCCACTCAAGGAAATCTTACCAACGAATTATTCTCCCCATAAGCGTTCACCCCTCGCCTGGCGTGATCCCTCGGTTTACTGAATCCACCCGAATTTAGCATATTGTCGGAGTGTAATCACGGATAAGTATAAGTTGTTTGTTTGTGAGATTAACCCTACCGCGTTGATACTCTTCGCTGAATATGGGTGGATTAAAGAGCGGAGTTATAGGCTCGATTACAGGGTGTTTCTTCACATACTATCTGATTCCAAATTAATTGTAACTAATTGTCACAGGTTGTTTACTTTCTATAGTCGTTATTGTACTATTGAAACATATCCTGTTGAAGCCAACTTGGTTGGTAAACATTTCCCATTAATATACACGGTGTTTTTCAAGTACGTGGCCAAACTCGAAGGGGTGATTCTTCGATTAGTTGTGAGACATATAATTCATATAAACATAGGTCTGGTTATGCCTCGTTTTCAAGAAAAAGGGTGTCGAAATTAAAAAAAAAAGTTTTTTTCCTGAATATCTCAATAATACTTCAGCCGATTTCTTTGAAATTTGGCGGTGGTATTTAAGGTATTTAAGGGATGATTAAGCCATAACTAGATTGGAATCGTTATATCCAGTTGCGTTCCGGAAGGAACTTCAAATATTTTTCTAACCAAAAAAATGAGAGCCACTGATTTTTTTTAAGTTTTTGTACTTTTTCTTGCATTGATCTACTGAAATTACAATTTTTTTGTCTCCATCTTTTTTTTGTATCTTGCTGTTTTTGAGAAATAAAATAACTTTATTGCGTGTCCTTGGAACAACAAAATTGAAATTGTTTCTCACAGAATGTTTATATGACAAATCCTGGAGAAAAGAAGTTGAAAAATTATATTTACGTTGAAACCTGGTGACAGTTTTTAATGAATAGCTTACTTTCGTTTCACAAGGAACATGCAAAGAAGTAATTTTCTCGAATCAGAGGTTAAAAAAAATGTTGAGATGAAAAAGTTGGAGTTTCTGTAGCTCAATGCGAAAAAAATACAGAAATTGCAAAAAATCAGTGACGCACATTTTTTTGGTCAAAACTATTGGTTAAGATACCTTCCGGTACACCACTGATCATTAAAATTTCAATTTCAGCCAAATTTTGAGAATATCGGCTGGGGGATTATTGAGTTATTCAGGAAAAAACAATTTTCTATTATTGAAATTTGACACCCTGTATCTTGAAATCGAAGCATTACCGGACCTATGCTTGCATGAATTTTGTCTTAAAATTACTCGAAGAATCACCCCTTGAAATTTGGCGACGCACTTAAATAACACCCTGTATGTTTCTGCCAGTAAGGTTGACAGAATGTTTCTTTTCTTTCCCTGATGATGTCACACAGCTGACATAACAAGTGTTGAATGTGGGTAGATAATCAGATTCCCACATCCCCACAATATACCCTAAAGGAATGACATCACGTCTTCGAGAATCTCTATACATTATTATTATTATTTCTGTTCTCGATGTATTATTACCCAAAAACTAATATTTAATAACCTGTATTTGTACAAACAACTCTACAAACAAAAATTATGTGAGAATTAGCTTATTTCTCATTCATGGAAATACATTTCCATCAATCAACTATTTGAAAAAATGAATTTGGGAGGCTGAATACACTTTTTAGTAATGAATGAGTGGGAGACTTTTTGTATGAACTGTATAATTATAAAAATTCTTATTGGAAAGAGCTTTTGACTTTCGTCATCTTCAGTGCTCACTCGTCAGGCGACAGGAAGTATCAACATGAAGAAACAAAGTACATTGTGAAATTTTATTTATATAAAACTAATTTGATCTAATTTGTGAAATTTTATTTATACAAAACTAATTCAATTCAATTGAATATTTAAAAATATTTTGATAATAACCCGGTGGACATTTGATATAGCCACATGGCCTGAATCTCCTGCACGCTTTTTGCAGGTTATTAAGCGAATTAGTTTTATATAACCACTTTATACAAAATTCTACGATTCATTTATTTGAAAAAATAGTTGTGAGTCGCTTTGTGTGACGATATGAATTCTGAATGTTAACAGCCCTGTACTCCAGTATATGAACAACAGATAGGGCTAGTGTGTATCAAATATTATCATGAAACCACTGATCTATTGAAAACGTTTCGACCCCGATGAAATTCATTCCCAGTATGCTGTGAAATTAAGTTATCGGTAGATAGATTCAAAAAATTCGTTCAACTTTTTGCTTTTGTCAGTTTGTGAAAAAAATCCTGAGAATTTCCTTACCAACAATGGTTTCGCAGTTTCATTGTAGATATTCAAAAAATCATTCGCTTTCATACAATATTATATATTTTGTTGAAATTTATTTCTGAAAATTTGTTCTGGTGGGGTTCTGCGGTTGGTGTTCCATTCATTATTACAGTCGAATCAGGTATCGACGAACTTCATTACTAACTGGGCAACATAATAATCATTTTATCGAGATGAATGTACTCAAAAAAACAAGCAGTAGCTATAGCACAACTTTTTTTTTGAAAATTAAAGTTAATGATTTTTAACTCATTCTGAAATGGAATAAATCATGTTTTATGGTGGAGTTGAAATAATTTTTAAAGAAACAAAACTGTATAGGTAATATGATTGAAATAAACGTTTGCCTAAATTATTTTCTTACACACATCTGCAGTTTTTACAAGGAAAAGAAAACGAATAATTGGGAATTGGATTCTAATGAATAGTTTCAACATTGAAATCTTGCTTCCTTTCAATATTGAGTAATAATTCAAAGATGTTTGTAGTCATTCTGATTCCCCAAACATGTCTGTATTTTCTATCAGTAGCGAAATTATCGTATTGATGTGGTTGACGTCCGTTTTGCATTGAATGTTTGGGTGAACTCCAATGAATACAGTATCCTTGAAAAAAACTTTTTTGGACCTTTTCACATGATATATCACTCGACCCTAATTTCCATTTGAAATTTCAGTTATAACACCCCCTTGATAGGGATATGAAGACAGAGGTTGAAAATGTGAAATCGATTGAAAAACTGCATTATTCTCAGAAATATTTTCAATGTGTTTATGAAACAGCAATGAGTAGGAAATTGGCACCGTTTCATAAAACATTATAGTCTTCATTGATATTTTGTGAGGCCTTTCACAAACACTACAAAACAGACTCCTCTTACTGCACTCCTGCAAAATATTCAAGAAAAATGTTCCCTTGAGGAAGCAAGAATGAATTTTGTATTGGACAGAAGGAAAATATAATAGCTATGTCACCAACTATTTTTCAACTCCAACGAATAGGAAGGTTGAAGCCATTTTAATAATTTAACTTTTGTACTCATGAATTTGTTCAAGTCATTACTTGGGATCCGGGAAATTACATTTTTTCTGCGAATGAAATTTTATTGACAATTATACAGAATATTATTAGCAAAATTTTAGCCGCCACTCATTTACTAATGTTTTGGGAAAAAATTATTGATTATAGAACAATTCACTGTGTTGACTTATTGATTTTCTGGTCGCAAATATGGTTCTGAATAATATAATCTTATATGTATTCACTTTTCAGCTGTAAATATCACTATGAGTGCGGAATTTCATATTCTCAAATAATGTAATGTCAGTATTCCGGATTGCTATAATTTCAAAATGACGTTGTTCTAGAAAATGATTTGGAATCAATAGTAAGCATTTCAACGTATTCTGCTATACTACTATTACTATTACCCCTATAAAGCTGTTAAGAAGCACTATCTATCGGGATGTTTTGGCTATATATATATATATATATATATATATATATATATATATATATATATTTCTGTTTTTATCAAGAAAAAATGGAAGCACTAGGTCTAGTGGGAGAGTTCGAAGTATTGAATTATTGAACAATTTTGCTGGTTGGGAATGAGGTGGGCAACAAGGTACCTTTATAGACTTCTATGGGATAACGTCCATCTTCAAGCTACGAAAAACATTTTCCACAAAACCCGACTATAATCCACAGACAAAATCTTCAAGCACCGAAAATTCAAGAGCATTAACGGGATATCGTTTCATACCCCACTGCACTTTCAAGGGATGCAACTTCGGCAAACTTTGCGTCTGCCAGTGTTTATCCCCGCTCTTATGTTTCGATCAGCTCCTCTTTCCGAAACTCTCGTACTCTTTAATGTTTTCAACTCGTTTCCACTAACAACGCTCCTTGTAATCAGATCCCCTTCATCAAGTCGACTTGTTCGAAATATATTCCGTAGACATGCCCGGTTATGCAATTTTTAATGAAGGAAACTATCTCCTGTTCGTCTGAAAAACGTTGGGGAGGCTGCAACCAGAGAGAGGGTTGCTTTTTTGTAACGCTGCAACCAAAACAAAGGAATTTGCATCATTAGTGCTTTATTGTTTCAGTAGTGATAAAGATAACATTTTCTGTAGGATCATTGTTTAACTGTTTTCATTGCTCTTCGGACATTTTTTGTTTTTGTTTTTGAATCCATTCAATTCAATTCATTTTTTGAGTAATTCTTTGTTTCGATTCCTGCAAAATATGCACCAGAAAAGCACCAAGAGGTAATTCTCATACAGAATATTTCCCTCATATATAAAATGCCCCACAAGAGCAATGCAATTATCGAAAACTTACAGCGATAATTGCATTGTATCAAGTCACCATAACAACACATTTGAAACCGTATCGCTAGACGTCAGTAAACAACACAAATGAATGTCAGATAGACTTCAAAAATAGAAAAACATTTCGCGTTTAGGTGACTACTCCATACAATCTATAGGGAAAAGTATAAATGAACAAAAAATAACATTGTCTTGAATATTTCCATCGTATGTTGAAAATCCCATTTGAAGCGGGACATTTTCGATCAATTACAGCGATAAATTCCCGGCGGGACATTTTCGGGCTCGTAAATACCCGGTAGGTATCGAAAAATACCCACTCGGTCCGTGTATCTATAGTAACGATTGTTAAAATGTACATTTGTCATCTTGACAGGCATAAATACTTAATTTTAAATGTCGTTGTTTTAACTTAAGAAATATTCTACCGAATTACACTCGTGCATCAAAATAAACCTGATAATTCTCCATACAAGCATGTTGTCAGTAAAAAAACTGCATTCGGTTATTTTCATATTTTGCTGAAAGAGCCCTCTTCCTTCGGCGTCGGGCTCTTTCGACAAAATATGAAAATAAACTCATGCAGTTTTTAGAGAACATGCTTTCATGGAAAATTATCGGTAATTTTGAAGCACTTCTGTAATTACTCCCGAGAATTTCTCCATTCGTGAAATATTCCAATGAATCACATTCGTGCATAAAAATGACCAGATAATTTTGCATTAAAGCGTGATATCTTATTCAAATTGCATTCGGTTATTTTCATATTTTGTAAAAATAGTTTCTTGGGACTCGGGCACTTTCGCCAAAATATAAAAAAAAACATTGCAATTTTCAGATATCACGCTTTCTCGCAAAATTATCGGTAATTTTTATGCACTCGTGCAATTATAACCGAAAATCATGCAATGCTTCATTCAATATTTCTACCAAGAGTATTCTTAGGTGCTAAATTGGTTACGTACCATGGAAAAAAAATTCATACAGTGAGGTATGCAATTATTTATGCTGTGTGAGACGGCATATTATCATAGGGAGAATGTATATACTTCACTGTTCATAGGTGCTAATTGCAAGCAATTTCTTTTGGTCCGTAGTTTTCTGAGCTGAAAACTCAGGAATTATATCTGGAATCTTGCAATTGTAGAAGAGTTAATTCGCTTCCTTTCTCAAAACTGACCTGAAATGTGTTCTTTTCAATTTATTTATTTGGTCTATGGTTCATCTGTTGCTATTATTCAAATGTCATTCCATTTCACTGTGTGATCTTCATCGAAGGTAGGAATGCGTTTAAATTATGTTCATCAGGAAGAGACAGCTTGGTGGTTCTGAATTATCAGAATACTTCCCTTCATTGCCGATGAAGATCGAATGCAATGACATTCAAATCATAACAAGGGAGGGGGAATGGCAGAAAAAAGGAATCTGCTTCCATCATTTTATCTGAAGAAAGTTGCGTCTCTGTTAGTTCAGTATCATCAGATTTTTGATAGATATTCCTTATATTGAAGACATCGAATTTTGGATTAGTCTTGAGAATGAAAAAAAATGGTTCCCGAAACATCAACAAAGATGAGTAGGTTAAAAAAATATTTTTTTATTAAATGCTAGTCAATTTTCGAGTTATACGAGACGTTGTTGACTGAAGGACAAAATTATCATTCGGACGGAAATGTTTTCGGTTATAATTGCACGAGTGCATGAAAATTACCGATAATATTGCAAGAAAGCGTTATATAAAAATTGCAAGTTTATTTTCATATTTTGGCGAAAGTACTCTTTTACAAAATATGAAAATTACCGAATGCAATTTGTATAAGATATCACGCTTGAATGCAAAATTATCTGGTCATTTTTATGCACGAATGTAAATCATTGGAATATTTCACGAATGAAGAAATTCTCAACGAAATGTTATTTTTTGTTCATTTATTCTTTTCTTCACCTAAACGTGAGATGTTTTTCTATTTTTGAAGTCAATCTGACATTTATTTATGTTGTTTACTGACGTCTAGCGATACGGTTTCAAATGTGTTGTTATGGTGACTTGATACAATGCAATTACCGCTGTAAGTTTTCGGTACAATGCAATTACCGCTGTAAGTTTTCGATAATGGCATTGCTCTTATGGGACATTTTATATATGAGGGTAATATTCGATAAAGCAACACGTTTTCAATGTAGCACCAGTTGGGCACCCAGTCGCCATCTGGAAAAAAAACTAAATGGAAATAGGGATCTTATGATACAGCTTTTGACGAATACTTCACAACCCTAGAATAAGAAGTCAATATCTTTACCTACTACAAAATGGCGGAACATGTAATAATTGTCTGCACACATCGACGTTTGACTTCATAATTTGAGGAAATAAGCTGAGTTCAGTTCAGAAGATGTTCGAAATGGTTGACTTGAACGTCTCGAGATAAGAATAGCCTATCTGATGTTTCACGTCGAAATTTTCTAACAGCAACGTGGATATTTCTACCTTATATTTATTATTCTCTGCCGTACCTACATTCAGTATCGGAGCAGGTTAAGTTTCGAACACCTCCTGCTTCAAATAGCCCCACGAAAAAAGTCTAAAGGTGTCAAATCTGGCAAGCGGGCTGGCCAACCCGTAGTACATTGATGGCAAATCCAACGACAATGGAAAGTATTATCCGAATAGTTTCTTACCTGTCTGGAGTTAAGTGGTGGTGCTTCATCATGTTGGAATAATGATATCACCTACGGCATCGTCCTCAAACTTCGTTCTCGTATAATATGGCCACCATATCCACTCTTGTTGTACAAACTACTATTATCCTTCGAATGAAATTATGAGTGGATACATCAAAGAACAGTAACTGAAAGAGAAACTATAATCTCTTACTTTCATCTCACTTAGGAACATTGAGAAATTGATTCGACCCATGGCCAAGCATTTCAATCACACCCTGTCTTATCGAAAAAAAAAAACGCCCTTCAGATCCCTCACTGATTTGGGGCCGCGCGCGATAATTCAACTACTTCCCCCCGAAATCAATTTGACCTCGTTGGAAACTTGGGCGATAAATCGATTGCTGATTGTATTCAAATGGAATTGCAGGAGAAAAGTTCGGATCTTTCGTGTTTCTCACACATGAAGTCGGCCGAATTATTCAATTGAATAAATCTAAATACCAAAACGGCTCGTTTAGCGACGGGAATTATGGAGACGCGAACTTTTTCAGCGCTACGGGTGGTCCGTGAAAAGTTTTATTTTCACTCGAGTTCACACGTGAGGAAAACTCCTGTAATGTGAAGATGAACATAGTGCGAGGCAAGAAAAATGTCATACTGATGGAATCGCATTCACTGCTATTGAAAAGTTTGGGATCAGTTCGGAAGATCTCACCCACAACAAGGAGGTGAGAGATATTTTTCCGGCGGGTCATCCGTGATGAAACTGCCAAAGGTGCACTTATTGATGACATGTCAGAGCAGCAGGCATGTTAAAATGAAAACTTCATGTAGATATCAGTCACCCTAAAACCAAACTGATATTATTTGCACTCGAATTTTAATGACTATAAGGTTAGTTATTTATATACCTTACAACCTGAGGCAGTCCGCGAGCGTAAAAAAAGAATTGGAAATACTTGCGCTGTGATAGTGTTACTTCAATCGAATTTTATGTTTTCAAGCAGAAATTTGTGCTATTCTCCAATGTGCGAGAAAAATCAACCTGAGGTCCCAACGAAATGGAAGGATCAATATTTTCACGGACAGCCAAGCTCCACCCAGGGCACTGAAACATCCCAGTGTGACATCTAGACTAGTATGGGAATGCCGCGAGGAACTGAAACACCTGGCAGATCATAATAGGTTTTTTTTTGTCGTTTATTCTCCATAAAGACAAATTACAATGTATAGGAGTCGTCAAAAACAGAAAAACCTAATCTAAGCCTTATCCAAATATCACAAAGTATGTTCAATAAAACAAAATATCACATGAATTCTTTTAGTGTATAATAACATTGACGGACCAGAAAATCTTTCAAACGTGTTTTGAAAACTGTCACAGAAGAACATGACTTTATATCCCGGGGTATCTCGTTGAAAATTTTGACACCTATGTTATTAGGGGACTTATGAGTCACCGAATATTTTGCAAGAGGAACATGTAAGTTGTGTTTGCCCCTTGTATTCAAATTATGCACCTCCGAATTTTTTTGAAATGGTAACTATTGATAAATTAATACATACATATCTCAAGTATGTACAATCCAGTCAAAGTCAAGATGTTCAGTTCCTTGAATAGGTTCCTACAGCTGTGACTGCTGGGTACATTGACGATTGTTCTGATAATTTTTTTCTGAGCAACAAAGACTTCTGTCGCGTTAGAAGATAAACCCCAAAAACAAACCCCGTACCTCAAACGAGATTCAATTTGCCCATAATATACCATAAGCATCTATTTTCTATTCAACACAGTTCTCAAATTTTCCATCATAAAATTCAATGAGTGAAGTTTGGATACCAACGAATCACAATGAGCTTTCCAGTTCAAACTGCTGTCTATTGTGAGGCCACGAAATCTGACATGGGGTTTCGGAATTAAGTGACAATTATCCGCAATGCTGTGAGGTGTTTGGAATCTCATGTATTGAGTTTTTAATTCATTCATTAATAAAGAATTATTTGGAAACCAAGACGAAATTTCTCCGAGGGCTTTATTTGCTTTCTCTTCAAGAATACCATTTGATTCATCAGAAATAAGCAGAGAGGTATCGTCTGCATAAAAAGTGAAATGTACGTCATCCACGTACTCTTCCAGATCATTAATGTAGATGAGAAAGAGCGTTGGACCCAGAATCGAACCCTGAGGCACACCAACCGATTCATCTTACTTACTTACTACATATAGACTTACTCTACAATGGGTCCCAGGCACTCAGGTATCGCAGGCAATGAAAAAGCTGATGTTCTTGCAAGACAAGGATCATCAACGCCATACATTAGACCCGAGCCAGCAGTTAGGGCACCCAAAACAACGGTACGGAGTCACATTAATTATTGGTTGAGAGCAAAAAATTGAGATTACTGGGGAAATCTACCCAGTAGCGCTCACGGGAGAGCTTTCATAAAAGGACCGTCGAGAAAAAAGACTGAAGTCCTGCTCCAGTTTAACAGGAATCAGATAAGGGAAAATGTAACAAAGGGACAGAGACAGCACGACACATACTCTGCGAATGTGAGGCAACAAATATATGGAAAACCAATTTTGGATCCAGAAGAATATGACAAACACCCATCAGTCAACCTGCACAGACTTGTGCAGGAGACAAGGTTGTTGAAATGGGTTTTATAAAGTATAGAGAAGCAAAGCACAATAAGCCCTAGAGGCTGCAGTGCTTTCCGGAGACCCGGCAGTGCAGGAAAGTCAGACGGCTTCCACAAGGGAAACAAAATCTGGCAAGAGGAATTATTGTTTGTTTTTATTTGTAATGTCCTTTCGATTAAAGAAGTAATAAATTCAATTGTCCTATGATAGTACTTTCTTCATTAAGATTATCAATACTTTGCCTTCTTTGATTTGAGTTTTTGCAGCCCACCTGGTGTACAGTCTTCAAGATTTGGGCCCAACAGTGAATTCGGGTTTGACATGGATGATCCGGAGCATATTTGGCAACACTTTTTTGGAGTCTGGAAATAGGTACCTCGGCAAAGAGTTTCAAAGTTCAGTGTTTTCTTCTTTATCTTATGGATTACCAAGGAGCTGTTGTGATTAATAAGAAGTATCATAAGCCACTTTCTTACTCACTTTATCGAATGTGAATTAGAATATCTGCGTTTCTACACTTGTATAGATTTTAATATTAATATCAATTTTTTCAGCTGGTGCAGAAAAATATAACACTCTAGCTATTACCCGCTACTTATCCGCGTAGAAGTCGAACCAAACCGTATAGTCAGCGCACGCCGGTGAAGCATCACATCTCGCCAGCTTTTCTACGACATATAACATTTTTCTTTACCGAGTTCTTTGTCCAATTATGAAGAAATATTACCTATATCACTTCTGAATAGTGTAGCTTTCTGTTAGTGGGCGATTTTTCATGATCGGATCAGTATTTTCGAAGATCACCCCCTATAGAAAAAAAATATCAACAAAGTTAGAAACTTCAACTTCTCTCTGATAGTAGTAATAGACTGTGGCTGTGTTTCATTTCGTTGGTTTCTGATGGACACGGTTAATGTTGAATCGCAAAGCTTTCTCAAATATTAATAACATTATATTTAAATTTTGAGACATTTGGGATTCACCATAGTTTCGAATCTGGAAACAGGTCCAATTTCCGAATTGTCGGATACGAGAAATATTTTTCACAAAAAAATATATGTCATACAGAGGCAGGTAGTGAATCTTTTCTCTCCAGATAATAATATTGCTTATAGAGCCGAAGGCCATGGTAACCTATTTCTTGGGAGAGAAATGTTATCTAATGCCCAATTTTATATACTATTTCATTCGCAAAATAATACGAAATAATTGTATTTTCATGACTTTATGAAACATCCAACAAATGTTATTACTATCATTTTTGTGAAAACTATTCAAGTACGCAGAGATTGGAGAATTATTTTTGGCTTTCTTCTCCGACTCAAAAAATGAAAATTTCCAAATACGTACAAACTCAGATAAAAAAAATATGTTGAAACCAAGTTACAAGTTGAGTGTACTTACGACGTTTCGATTGCTGGTACCCGCAATCGTCTTCGGGTGTTGATTGTTGATATTTTCATTTGAGCAATATCATATTGTGATCTCGATTCAAAATCTCGGTTTAGAAGTAGTTTCACAGTTCAGTCGACTATTATTCACGTTAATGCGTGTGAGCGAATAGGAGTGAGAATTGTCAACAAATTTTATGGATATGTGAAGTGAGGAAATGTTATTTTTCTAGTGAGTGAAATCATTATTATTTTTAATAATCATCTGGGTTGAACTGAAAATATCTAAAACACATATTACTGCATTTATAGAGTTTTCAGAATGCGTGCACTCTCTAGAATGTTGTTGCCAGCAAACTCTTTTTTTATGATGAGAATGAAATTTTTAAAGGGTTATTGAATATACTACAACGTGAGATTATTCTTGGAGGTATGTCATTGAAGATGAAGTTTGTTTTCATCAAACGTCAGATTGATCTCGCGTTCTATCCTCTGTTCTAACCAACAATGATCTGTATTGGCAACAACTTGTTCCATGAATCGAGTGATCTCGAAAATATTTAGGAATTTCAACCACAAGCGCACCCTTAAGGCGTGATTTTGAACAACTACACCCTGGATACAGGTTTGTCTGAAACAATATCGCAACACTGAAAGCTCCATCTTAGTGTGTACCAACTTAATAAGTCGAAAAGGCTGATCGAATCGGAAAACTCGAGTGGCACAACAAGGAAACACAATTTGTGGAGTTAGTAAGAGATGCGAGAGTTTCTAGAAATGGGATCATCGGTGATCCGCTCGTTAAATGAGAACGTGATCTCTCTCATCTTATTCCCCGCACGTGCCGGACTCTTTCCTTTTTTGCGCTCCGGCAACGGAGAAGTTGAAAGTATGAGTATTATCGCTTTCTAATTCGTCGGCGGAGTTCGGTTTGAGAAGTTCTCGGGGAGTCATGCTTGCGGTTCTTTGGTTGCTTTATGCATTTCATTTCTGACGACAAACATTGTTTGAATCGGAATTGTGGCAGAAACGTGAGTAGAATACTATACTAAACCACCAATAAATTTTTTTTTTTGAATGTTGAAGAATTAAGTTATATTACATACATATTTTTAGAAACACTGTTATTTCATTCTATACAATACATTATTGTTCATCTATACACAGTAAACAGTTAATAGACGCATAAAATCTCATAATAATCAACCCAGAAATATATGTATTCAGCTCAACAACTATCAGACATCTTTTTCTTTATTTTTTTATTTGTAGATTCACACGAAAGGTCAGCCCTGTAATGTTCAAAGAACACCGTGTGAATCAAGGGACAGGAGATACGAATCAAAATTCACTTTGAATTTTTGAAGTTTGTAAACCTCAGGAGAAACCTCTTTCGGCAAGGAGTTCCAAAGCTCAGCTGCTCTATTGAAAAAAGATCCCTGAGCAAGAGAGGTTTGACAGGTCTATAAATTCAGAACAAAGGAGTGGGAATTCTGTACTCGTCGAGTCATCCGTGTAGATATTGCCAAGGGGGGAACGATTGAAAACAATTCCAAAGAGCAACGATCGTGAAAGTATTTATAGAAGAGAGACATGTCTCCGACTCTTCTACGATGTTCCAATGGAGTGAGCGAGTCTGTGAGCGAAGAATCACCAACAAGACGAATTGCCTTTCTCTGAATAGAATCTAGAAGCCTCAATGACTGTTTTGGTGCCGAACTCCACCCATGAGAACTGTATTCCATGACAGGTCGTATCTGAGCTTTGTAGATTATTAGAAACTGACGAGAAGTGAAGTATTTTTTTGCACGAAATAGAAATCCTAGTTTCTGGGAAGCACCTTTAGCGATCGATCCCACATTATTTTCCCATGAGAGATCATCACTGCTTGTAATTCCTAGCATCAAGATACTTGTTAATATTTATGCTACAAAATATTTCTTTATAGTTATCAATAATGGTTATGTTTGAACAATTGGTCAAGTTAATCGAACATCAAAACAATACAATATTATGGCTAAATCAAGGAAGCATCTGACAGGCAGTAATTGATGACTCATCAATCACTACCGTTAATTAAGTCATGGATAATAGTATATTATTCAACGAGCAAATAATGACGGTTATTATTCACGAGGGGAATAATAGCCATTATACGCGAGTAAAATACTATACTTTGTCCACGACTATTGTATAAACCATACATTTTGAAAGCAATATTGGAAAGAAAATAGTTATACTTCATTAAAATCAAAATTTATGATAGTCTGTTTGATTACATGAGAAATATCAATAACATAAAAAAATTCAAGAAAAATGTAAAAAATATAAAAATGCATGTGTTTCTTCAATAATTACGATATCCAATAATCACTAGTGAATAATGAAATCATCATTCACTAGTGATTGTTGAATATTGTGATTCTTGAAGAAACCCATGCATTATGAATATTTTATACAATAGTCGTGTACAAAGCATTTCATAATACTGATAATACTGTCTGCTATGGGTTGCTATGTGGTCGCTTTGGGATTTATTGTTCATTTTCAAAATCATCATTGAAGCGGATTTTATAGATATAAACGTCGTGGGTACACTAACTCGAAACTTGGTATCAATATTTATTTGTTTATATCGATTCATATTTTTTCATTCATATCTGTGAGTCATTCTTAGCAGCGACTTGTCCTTTCTTGTAGACATCGAGACTTTCTGGCTTCCATTGTCCTAATAATGACAAAAATTATAAAGCTTCACAAAACCAAAATGATCAAATTTCTCAATGAAGAGATCAGTAAAGTATATGAAAAAATGTCAAATGAATGTTGGAATAGACAATAGGCAGAAGACAAATCCTTTGGACAAAACAAATTACGCGGAAGTAGAATTGAAATATGTAAAAAAAGGTTGTTTGAAACGAAATTCCAGCTGAATGCTATCATGAAGTTTCGATTGGTGCTAGAAACAATCGACACTTCGTAATTAAACTCAATTGAAATTTCGTTCCAACGTGCGAAATTTGTTGATTAAATTTCTATTGATGAAAATTTCCTCTTCTTCTCTTTCATTCTTGCTCTCTTGCCTACTTTCAGAATATTCTGGATTTTTTCAATTAATATTCTCATTATTTTCACAATTTCGATTGACTTTCTCTCGTTCTGTCGAACTTCAATATTTCATTTCGATTCATTCACTTTTTGCAACTATTTTCAAGAGACGTAACTAGAAAACGCTCGATATCCGGTAGCACTGTGGGTTTTATCGTGTTTCCCTACAGTTGAAATGGCAAATGCGCTACCGTGAATATCGGTAAGAAGCCCCAGAGCGTTTCGGCGCCGACCCTTCCCCGCACGAGGCTCTGCCTTCTGGCAAACTAGAAAAAGTGTTGGATGTAGGTAGAGTATAAATAAAAAAAATTCGAAGTAATAATGTTGGTTTTTCAGATGTTGCATTGTTTGCAACTGATATCACCAGTATAACGCTTTTTCGTTATTTTCAACAGTTTTCAGTTCGATTTCGAAAAGTTGTGAAATACATGAAGTTATATACATATAGAGGAAGAACAGGTTTGTTGATAATCGATGTTGCTATAATCGATGTTGTTGAATAAATGTGATTGAATTTCGATATTCGTTGTGTGCAAGTGATGTCCTATTCAACAGTATTTTTCAGACATAAAGATATGCATTAGGTATTCACGAAAAATATTGAAATATGCGAATTTTAACTATTTGAAACTTATTTTTTGCTTTTCACTATTGAGCAAGGAAGTTGAAAGGTGAATTGATTCTGTTATGTTACGTCAACCCTAAGACTCGATGAATTTTTCGAAATCTGATCAGGAGTTTGTTAAAAAAGTTGAAAGGATATATATTCTATATAATATTTTTTCTTCTAGCCCATTTGGGTTCTTAATCGACCAAAAGAGCTAATAATGAAATTCAAACAGTATCTATATAATGTTCGGTGTCTGAGAAGGTATGCATATTATTATTATTAGTGGGAAGTGGGAATAACAAAAATGTTCACTATGGCTTGGAATAAAAGATGTCGAAGGAAAAAACTATTTCTGATATATTGTTTTTTCTCACTTGAAAGTTTTATGGTTTATATTTGAACTGTCATCATATGATTTTCTACATATGGAACAAGAACTTGGAAATGATTATGTATTTCCCTTATTTTTCCATGATTATTCAACCAAAATATTGTTGTATATATTTTTTACTCAATGTTGCGTACAACTTATTGAGAAAGAAATCAATAAGAAATATATATAAACTACAAATATTGACATTTCATAATTTTAAATAAGTTAAAGTTATTTCGTATCAACTGAGAACAAATAGATTATTATTAATATTCGTAGGAAAATATTTCTAGAAACTTTGTAGCTTGCCAAGTTCTACTTCAATAAAAAACTTCCCGGAAGAATTTTAATTTTCGAGCGATATGAAATATTCCTCATGAAAACTTACAAAGTTTCATTCCAATTTCATAGTGGAGATAATTCATTTTATCACGCAGAAAGCTGCTTCATCACCCGGATAGTTTACTTCCATCCACGTCGAGGAAGTTATTAGTGGCAACTTGCATTTTCTACAAGGCAAAGCTTCTACCGGTGTGTCGTCCTAACAACAGAAACACATAAAGTGAACGAGAAAGTCTGATGCAGTCTCCGAAGAACTTTTTCGTGTTTTCCAGTCGACAGTTGGGAAGTTTTCCATCCTCACCTTAACGTGATGGCAGATAATATTCATGATTCGATGGTTGCGCTTCAGTTACGATAATGTGGTGTAAACTGGATACGAATGAAAAGTGTGGTAATGTCTGATTTATTGAGTCTTCGTTGAAAGATTCATCTGTACTGAGAACTTCACTAAATCAAAGATACTGATTCTACATCTTTAGGACGGGTTTCACCAAGTGTCATATAATCCAAGTTTATGTAATCTACGTTGAAATCAGCCTAAGGATATAATATCGATTACCATTAAAGCTGTTTCATCGTTTCATTTTCATGGTTTGTTTGAGGAAGGAAGTGATAATAATAATACCTAATAATCACAAAAATATGCTAAATTATATCACATCAAGTGAATACACTTAAAAAACATAAACACCATTTTTCAAATAGAAATATGCTTGAGGACGTAATAGTAACAATATCTTTTGAAAATATTCAAATTTTTACTGTTCTACATTTCTCTTGGTAGATCATTATTATATATTGTGAAACCTTTGTGGGATATACTATTTTGATAAGAGTATGTCTAACTGTTTTCATAAAAATGTTTTCACAACTTCTAGTTGAATGGGTAATAATAATGGGAAGTGATAATGTTTCAAAAATGAGTTGGATATAAGTTATTGGGAATTCCATAAATTATTATCTTTCTGTCATTATCATAGTTTGTTCAACACAGATAATATTAGTTATTTCCAGCAGTTGTTGAATAGGATGATATCTATCACAATTGTGAATTATTCTCAATGCACGAGTTTTGTTTTTTTGAGTAATTTTAATGTGTATCTCATCAAGTAAAAATGAAATGGAGGAACAATAATTGAAATGGCAATGAAGTTTTATATACCAATTATTTGTCCAAATAAATTGATTTTTAATCCTAGTTATAATATCGTCGATGGATTTTACGATTTATATATATGTAAGTATCAAGACATATAACATAATATGTCTAATTATTTCAATTTTTTCGATGGAATCTTCTTATAACTGTCAAACTCAGCCTTCGGTATAATGATAATTACAAACTTGGGTATTTCTATAGTGGAGAGAATGAAATAGGAACTGTTTTTTGACTTTCTCTTCTACGAACCGGAAAGGAAATAGTACATGGACTTAACATAAAAATGTTTACAAACACTCTCTATTGAATGTGTAGTATATACGAACTCAACTACATTGGCATTGAGACTGAATAGTTACCAATCGTCGGCAGTTTATTTTACATTAGTCTCTTATTTGGTTCTTCGGATTGACTTCTTATCATTCACAGAAGTTTGATTTTACTCCTTTCATAGAAGTTTTGTATTCCCGTTTTCGATTGGGAAGAAGATGCCAAAAAATAGTTCATCCCTCCATTCTTTCCAAAAAAAATACTTAAGTTTCTGAATACCACTATTCCGAAGGCTGGGTTTGGAAGTTACGAGAAATCAATGGGTTTCAGAACACAACACATGTTTTTCTAGAGGTACAATAACCTCCTCCTCAAGCTTGAAGAAGCTGCTGTATAGGTTGATACTTATCGCGCTTTCGTGAACCCACCAGTGACATAAGCATATACATATAGTTTGGAAGGCGCACTGATAGGATACTTCTGGTTTGAAGAATATTATGTTTATACTATATCTGATACTGACTTGTATGAAAAGCCTGAGTTGAAAGGGATTTGTGTCGTTGAATTGTGGAAATAGTTAATATAAGGTATGGAAGATACTATTGGATTTGTTGAGCGGTTGAACTGAATAACTATTTACCCTAATCGCTATTTGAAATGTGGGTGACAAGGACATGATTTTTTTGGTTTTTGGAAGGTTTGAAACCCACTGACTTATAAGAACTCCCTTCTGAAATTCCTTCAGATCTAATCAACTATCCCATCCTCTCAATTATTGCTTCACCAGTTTTTTTTAGATATAGGAATTTTGGAGGGAAAACAGCTATGAAGAGTTCAAACAACGTTGCCACACTGAACAAAAAGTCAATTTTAGTGAACATCTCATATGAATTTTCGATGTATAAATGCTAGAACTTTCTAACACACCAGCATTCACGAATGAAAGTATGAAAAGAAGAAGTCTGAATAAAAATTCATAGTGGTTCAAAAAGCAGTGAAATGCCTCAGAGATGCCAAGTAATCACTAACTGACTTCTATACACATCGAATAGGATACAATGTATGTTAAATGGGCCCACAAACACCTCAGTCAAAGAGTTTGTGGAAAGGTAGTCAATTTTGATGGTGTTAAATGTCGCGTCAAGTTTTTTTGTGATTTCTACACTGTAAAAAATGTTTTTTTTAATTTCCCCATGTTCGACTTCTATAGAAAGTAACGAGTCTGATTTTGTATAATCAATTTTCAGTTTGGTCAATATCTTTGTATGAAAATGTAAACTTGATTGGTTAGTAGGCCCTGTCGACAAGAGGGTCTCGTATATTAAATGATTGGGCCACTGGACTCTTCAATCTCTACACTCTGTACTACTATCAAAACAAAATCAACTCTCGACACAAAGGTTCATTCAACTTTTTTTTTAAACGCATGTGGTCAACTTCCTTTCAAATATCAAAACAGAGATATAATTTCTCCGAAAGAAATGTCCCGGTTGTTCAGAATTGGATTTTTTCAAGTTCCATTATTCTATAACGGCCTATTAGAGTCAACTGACATGGCAAAGCACTAATGCGGATAATTACCAACATACACATTTTGTTTCGGAATTATATCCAACATTAATTAATGCATGAGCACCTGATGGGACATTTAATGTTCATCATTTGCAGGAATTATATCATTAAAACACCTTCATGAAGAGCTCTTCAAATGGATTCCGCTAATTTAGAATTATTATTTATGTGGGTACATTTTGTTTCATGCGAATTGGTCATAAAATATGATTAAGTATACAACAATAATGGAATGTTTGATTTCGACTTTGACTCATTAGTTGAGTTATGTTGACCGAGGATTTTGAAATCTCCTGACATAGATTTAGGTTAGGTTGAGTTATATTAGGGTCGACGTGAGAGGGTCTGCATGACTCCTCTACTACATGCCTATAGGTTTCACTGTGGCCCATACTATACTCCAACAAACGATTCAAGCTTCTTTGTGAAGCCGGTCAGTTCATTTGGTGGATGATCTTTCAGGTCCGAAGGCAGGAGTAAAATTCTGCCAAACATCGAAAACGTATTTCGGTCCTTGGCGGGGCAGGCTCAGGGAATATGCTCTGCTGTCTCATCATGTTCTAAATAGAGACCGGTACCAGATCTTTAGACAGTCAAATTCATGTCATATTATGATTCAGACGGCAGTGACCTATAAGAAAACCAGTCAGACAGCGTAGATTATCCCAGCTGTACTAGCGAATGTTTGATGATACATCGAAGGACTCATGAAAGCTTCGGGCCAATCCTGGTAAATTTTTCCAGAGTTCCAAGACTCGGTTCAGTTCATTTAACTACGATACATACAGGTAGTACATTTGTAGCTGGTTAATGGGTCAGAAGAAATGAAAAATACATTTTCGAAAAACAAAAAAGTACTTTCTTGCAGTCCAGGAAGTCAGTATTTGTTTGGGGTATAGGTTTAGTGGGACGAATATTCCTTATTTACATACGAACTTCTCTTTTGTAGCAAACTCTACCTTCCATTCTTTCGTATTTTAAGTCGGTCAAATTCGCTATAGGTAATGCATTCAGTTTGTTGGTTGATTGGGACGTGGTAAATTATCAAAAAAATATACGAATATATTGAAGAAGTGATTTCTAGCTATTTCTGTTCCGAGTCAATGCACAAAAAAATACAAAACTTCTGTTTAAGAAATACTCATAAAACACCCTCTGCTGATATGTGCAGTTCATTCGATCATTAACAAAAAAGAGGGAATAATCTATCTGAAAGAGCTGCTCCCTGCCTATATGGCTCGACGGGCGCTGATTGACTTAAAGACGGTACTTTTTCTTGCTTAATTTGTGAACCAATCACTGTAATCTTCTGGTGATATCAGATTTCAGTGAAATCACTTCTAATCTATTGTAGAGATTCAAACTTCCATTTATTCATGAATCTTCAGAGTGAATTCACAATTCGCGCTTTATCCCTCAATTAACTACTTTTGGACATTCTTCGTTCCACAAGCTATTTTCATATCCCACTACTGACATTAACAGAATTTTGGTTAGCAAAGATTCCATGAACGTCATCCGAATAGAGACATGAACGAGTAAAATGAATCAGCGAATTCCTCTACAATACTAGTAGCAAAACTCTACTTTATTAGGTAATGGTATGAATCAAAAATAAACTTGCTCTAACATATCTACCAATCAATACTTTGGTAAACTGTACCGCGAGACAAACTCTCAGCATAACTAATTCCAAGGTCCCATGGTGTAATGGTTAGCACTCTGGACTCTGAATCCAGCGATCCGAGTTCAAATCTCGGTGGGACCTGAGTTTTTTTTTTCAGAACTCTCAAGTATTTATAACATTATGGTAGTCCTATGACCCTTATAACAATTGAGAATTCAATGGAGAAATTGATATTTCATTGCTACACAGTTCATAACAGTTTTTTATGTACTAAGGGTATAATGTAGATGTTTCCCCGTGAGAAAATTTGATATTGAGATATGATTTTGTCTTTCAAGAAGGGTAGCCATGTCCGATTATATCAACAGAACTGTTTGAGATGCGAGTATCCTCAGACAGCATGATAAAAGCAGATTTCTTCAACTTTCGTTTCCCGCCATTGCTCTCTTTCGTCATAATTTAATTGTGTCATTCCATTCTACTGTGTGATCTCCATAGGCAGTAAGAATGTGTTCTGATAATTTAGAACTACCTATTTGTCTGTTTCTGATATGTACATCTTGTGTTCACTCTTTCGCACTTCCAATGATCGAGACGTTTTGACCGCACGAACAAGAATTTTGAAAAAAACAATTTTTTGTGTTTTCCGTTGTGTTATTTGGTTTGGTATATGTCAGTATTGACCTCAAAGTATTTGTGGTGGTCTTTTCATACAGGTTATGTATTTTTGTATCTTCATTGTGGACTGTGTTCGGATTTTCAGTTGCTGTGAAAGTAATTCCTATAAATATTTTTGGATATTAATTTTCTTTTAATACTGAGTTTAAGAAGTTTATCTCTTCATTGATTTTTTTCTTGTGAGTAACATACAATTTTTGTTCTAACATAAAGGCATTTCACTACAACTTTCTTGACACTTGTGTAGTGGTTTGAGGTGGAGTGAAAATATCTGTTGTTATGCGTTTTCTTTCGACATTCGCTTGTGTCAAGATGGATAAAAACCCTGGTGCGTTGACCGATACGCTTTCGTTTAGCCAATTCCTCTCGACCTTAGAAATCGAAGAATAAACTTAAATTTTTTGACGGTAGGTGGTGTTGAGGTGGTGATACAAGTGCGATTTTCTAAGGGTACATTTTCATTGAGGCGGCAGCTTACGAATGATTTTTGATACCGGCGGTGGATATACTCTTGCGGGATCTTTCGTTCACCAATAGAATTATCAGTATACGAAATACGTAAGGTCAAGTTCGTCTAATAAAGAGCTATTATTTTTTGTTGAAATGTTGTACCTATAGTGTAGCCGCTGAAAAGATAGAATAATCACGTTATTGAATTAACGTGACACACGTAAATACAAAGCACAAACGAGACAGTACAGTGTGAACAGTTCTTCATTTATTTCAGTTTAGAAGGCGTGGCATCGTAAGCCGCGCAGGCTATATATAGATGCAGCTATTCACTGATCACGCGTTCGTGAATTATATCTTTTGAACGGCCCGACTATAGTTCCTGTTTCTTTTCACGTTTCTCTTGTTTATATTCTTCTTGAGTTTTTATCGGTGCTGTTCTTGTATTTGTTTTATTTTGTAGTGATAGTTAGATTCATTATGAACCGATTTACAAAGTTCAAAATAAAACGCTCTTGTAACGTTTAGGTATTACTTATCCCTCATATCATCGGCTCGTAATCACATTAAAATTGCTTTTATTTTAACATTATGAAGAAAAAAGTACTTACCTATCTTCGGTTCCTCAGAAAGTAGAAAGATAAGATATCAATACATTTCAGTTTCACTCGCAACTATTGTTTCGGAAGATTTAAAATCACAATCACTGATTTTTTGATTTATTTTTCATCGAATTGAAAGCATTCCGCGGGAAAGCAAGATATTGCATGCAAAACATGAGACCATGAAATAAACCTAACCTATAAATCTATAAATAATCGAATGGCCGTCGAGCAGATAGATATCATGGCATCACAGATTAAATTAAAATCATGTAAGGTGCGCCTCTGCTGGCAAACTCTCGAAGGCATCTCTTCAGTTGGAATTGATCATAATCATAATAGCTATGAGTCAGCACACCAGGGTTTTTATTCATCTTGGCTTGTGTGTTCATGGCGTGTTGATTCCTTCATTAATACATCCAGATATAGTAATTCTGATATTGATAATAGGCTATCAAACCCACGTTATCAATATTGCACCTTACAATATGCTGTTGGAATTTCTTGTCAATATTCAAATCAATATCTATATCGAAATATCGTTTTTCCATATTCGTTCAACAACAGTTTTTCCACTTACGATATATATATATATATATATATATATATATATATATATATATATATTAACCAATATGAAATCGGGGATCAGAAAATATGAAGTGCTATTGGGAAGGGCGTATTGAGGAATAATTCTGAATACGAAAACTTATTTATTTATATTGACCCCTGAAAAGAAAATGAAGTTCTGGCAATTTTCATATTGAAAAGATTACATAACATTCTACTTTTTCAGTGCCCGCCACTGCTCCATACCCCCAATCCAAACTGGTAAACTGCTGATTTAGTTGCACAAATGAATCTCTCCGAGGTATGATTCTTACTTGATTTTCCATATTATCTCTTGCTCCAATCCAGCATCAAACGTGAATCGACAATGGAAAACAGATCCATATCCGATGATACGCCGCTGTAACACTTCCATCTTTATCCGAGATATTGCTCGACGCTATCTCCATCTCAGTCATTAGCGTCACGTCCCATTCTGTCCCTATCTTCCAACTTGCGAGGTGTATCATCTTCTGCGATCTCACGTTCTGTTCAGATGTTCATCTGATAACGATAAAGAGACTTCAGGAATTATAATTAATTGTAGAATCCGAAGATTTTCCTTTCGCATCTTTGAAATAATTCTCGAACTCCGCGAGGGAACAGTTGAATTTCTCAAAGGATATTTTCAGTTAATTACTGAATTTATTCCATAACAAAGAAATACCAACATATCGCAAATTCGGAGTATTTCTTCGGTTATGTGCTTTCGGCACGGTATAGTAAATTTGCATGTTGCGATTTGAAGGATTTCCTAGGACGTTGTTCAGTCTGCCGTGAGCATTGACATTATCCACACTTGGATGCCTTGAGGTGTTTGCTCTTGATTTTTTCAAACAATCTAGTCTGAATTCATTGCCTGTTTGTTAAAACTAGATGAGCCTGACCTTCTGTCTGAGATGTGCGTGATATGTTCTTTGTAACTGAGTTTGATAACTCGCTCGCTTTGACCAACGTATTCTTTACAAAAGTTCCCAATAACTAATTCCATGCACCTGTGCAATTCCCATTTCTTGAATGTCAAATATTTACGACGACTTTTTCTTAATTCATATTTTCTGATAGACCATTTAAGATGCAAATGTTGTTTGGACAAGATATTTATTCTTGAGCTGGCTACCATAGACAATACACTACTTTCATCAGTTGAAGTCACAATCACGCGAAAAAACAAATGAATTCGAGAATCAAAAAGTCATCACCAAAAAATATTGAAGCAAGCAGCTAGCGTGTGAATTATTACTCCAATCAATTTACAATTCCCTTTGCTCATTTCTAAAGAAAAACGAATCTTTGATCGGTTCCCTTGCCACAATGGTAACCTTGATTGTTTGAAGTGCATTTTATGTTAGGGAATGCTTTTCGATTGATTATTTTAATAACTTTTTCACCAACATTATAGAGTGGAAAATTCTGATCTTTGTTGAATTTGCACCCAAATAAAAAAAACTCTATTGTTGTCCTCTTCAAATATTCTCCAGAAAATTTGATTGTGCTTTTCATATCGTATCTATCAAAGAGTAAAAAATGGTAATAACTATAGCGAATGAGTGAAATTCTGTTGGCATTCTTAAAGAAATCAGACAATAACTTTTTGGGGTGAACTTGAAAATTCACTCCTATTACAAATCAACAGTTCAAGTCTAAGTTGACTTGAGTGATGACGAGTAACTATCCAATAACTTGGAAATATTCGTCTACTTTCGTATAAATAAAAATTACTCTTTTTTTTTGAATAATGACATTTATATAACCACTGAATGAGTACCCATTATGATTGGAATTCATCGAATTAAAAGGATGAATCTTGATCATAACATAATTGAAGAAACAATTTGCTAATCTATTGTACTACGAGAAAACGTATCAATCAAAGAGTAAGAAATGCTAATAACTATAGCAAATGAGTGAAATTCTGTTGGCCTTCTTCAAGAAAAAAGACAATAACTTTTTGGGGTGAACTTGAAAATTCACTCCTATTACAAATCAACAGTTCAAGTCTTAGTTGAATTTATCGAATTAAAAAGATGAATCTTGATCATAACATAACGAAACAATTTGCTAATCGATTATACTAAAAACCCATTTTTTTTATTGGAGCAGAAAATAAAGTATTTCGAGTTAGTCAACATAAAATGCAATTTCAGGGAAAATATGCAGACTGGAGCTGGAATATCAGCGAACTACGAATTCGAATGACAATTCACCAAAAAAATCGAAATTCAAAATTCACTGTTTTTCAAAATGACTATTCCACAATTTTGTCTTATGTTGATCACGTAAAGAGTGGATTTGACTATACTCAATGCCATCAAATGCGTTGAGGGAGCTTTTACCCACACTCACTTCACTAAAAGAATTTTTCGTCAAATTCTCTGATAAAATGAAGCCAGATGGTCTGGCGTATATTTTTCCCAACTTTTATTCTAGACATTCTCTGATGGCACAGCCCATTTGGCTTTATTTCTTCAACTCACACAATTGCTGCTGCTATGCCTGAATTCAATAAAGCAAAGAAAGCTGGCTATCATCAATAGCTTTTAGTGTTATTGCCTCCGCTTTGCCTTTTTTCCAACGCCATGCCACAATTACATGCTGCAGAAAAAGTTAAGACTATTTCGCAGACAATTAAACCTAACGAGGAAATGGAAATTGATGAACATCACTTAGGTTCGGTGTTCAGGAAAGATTTTCCCATTCATATCGATTCGTATAAAGTCGGAGTTTTGACAACTGTTTTTGTGAATGAATTGAAATGAACTAAATGTTCTGGAATTCCATCGATATGCGATCCTTCTAGTTCTGAAATCCATTTTTTGGGTTTTCTCCCTCCTAGAAATGAAAAGGAAAAAGTTTTGAGTTCTTATAATATCTGTTCTTTGGGCAAATTGGTATATCTATCCCGATTGTAACTGCAAAATTGAAAACATGCAAGTTTGAGTGACTGCAAAATGCAAATAATATCAGTTTGATGTTAGTGTATAATTGCAATAAGCTTCGTGATGGCAAATTCCAGAGCTGATGTTCGTTTCATTTGTGATCTTAGTTTCAAAGAAGGTGATCAAGTTGTAGTGAAAAAGAGAGGCTTCCAGATTCTTCTGAAATCCAGTGTAAAATCGTGAACACATGCGCACTTTGAGAGATTTACCGTCAGTAACTATTCATGCCGCATGCCATAAAAATTATAATAATGATGAATTTATGGTAGGGGATCTCCGTGAAAAAGCTGACACAACTTCAGCCCGAGCACTTTGATTTGGAAACCAAATGTTATCTATGTACTGAAGAAATTACCCTCGATTAACTCAGCAACCTGACGAAAAAATAGTTATCAGATCGAGATTGCATCCATCGGTTAGGAAGATTATCGATGAAAGACACGATTTTGAAAGCAGCTAACGAACGCTCTGATGAATAGGGACGGCAGATAATAGGGCGCCTTCACCATGTGACGGACCTGGTTGCTGTGGATGCAAGTTGGCTCTATTCCTGAGTCGCGTTTGGACAGAGAAGAGGAACGTTGATGAAGCAATGGAGTAAATCATCACCTATCTCACCGAAAATTCCGAACAATGTCAATCCTCTCTTGATGAACTTATGGACCAAATTGAAGGTGAGTACCGCCAAAGAAGAAATGACCGAATCAAACTCGAACAAGAACATGTACAGATTAGGCCTTCTGGGGATACCGCAATTGAAAACAACGCGCTGTTAGCTCTACCTCCTGTTGGTGGGAAAATGAATTGACTTTGAATTGAAAAAAGTAATAATTATGTAACGAATAGCTACTATGCAACAGTTTTCATCGAATAGCTACAAATCAATAATAAGGTAACGACTACCAACGAATCATCTCTCAAAATGAAAAAGACCAGGACTTTTATGATTTTTTCGTGAAAATATCAACGTTTTGTCCACTGTAACTCGACATCCGTCAGACTCACGAAAATAACTGTGAATACAAAAATTTGAGGGAATTTTGTAGTGTGATCAACCGTTGAGGAGTTTAATCGGCAGTAGAAGTTTCCAAGATGGCGGATCGCACGCTTCTCCCCCTCCCCAAGGTAATAACATCCCAAAATCAGAATCACTACACCTTTTGCTCGACAAAAACTCCCATTGACTGGAGTAGTGGGGAATCTTCTGGTCTTTTGGGGTTGCACTCAATAGTGTAGGGTCATACTACAAAGATAACTCTGCTATTCAAGCTTTCAGCAACCTCAACTGCCTTCCTCAGGACAAATGGAATTCATATCAGTAGATTTTGTGCTTATATGATGGAATAGTTACTAACTTGAGATTATACCTATGATAAAAAAAGTGGAAGTTGGTCATATACATGATGGTAGTCTTTGCTGACTAGTCCAGATACATAAGTTATTGGGTGAAGCAGAAAGTAAAAAGTGTACTCTTTCAACAAAGAATTTCCGATATTTCGACAGCTATATCTACATCGCCAGGAAAGCTAGAAATAATAAATAATTTGTTCGATACATGGAGAGGAGGCTGAAACAGCATCACTACTTACTGTGTTAGTGAGAATAGTTGCTTTGGTGTGATGATTGAAAATAAAAATATGTGCACAGAGAACACATGTGTGAAAGATGTACTAAATAACATCAGAAACGTTAAAGCAGTTGAAACTAATCATCATTACTTTTCTGGAAATGTATTTTATAACAAACTTTCTCTATGTGCGGACATCACAGCGTGGTAACGGAGGTTAGTTTGAGATTTGAACGAATGACATGACAAGATATAACATACACTTTCGAAATATGACAGATACAACCACTATTTGGCTGCTGCTGCCCTGAAAATGACGGTGAAATTTCGGAAATACAGTGTTAATTACTGTTTGACCGTCATTATTTGGTGGTGGTAAAATATTTGTTCCGTAGTTTTCTGGGTTTCTAATCTACAATATGAAAAATTAGAATCAATATTGAAATCTATACAAGTGTACAAGGGCAGATATTTAATCTACCCCGAAAAGTTGCTGTGTCAATTGAAAAGAAGTTCCTTATGGATAGAACAAGTCCAATTAGTCAAGAACGTCTCGTATAACTCAAATATGCCAATCAAAATAATTAAGAATGATAATACTTATCGTTAACATTTCGGAAAATGAATCCGCTCTTGTTCAGGAAACTTATATGCAAATTCCTGTTCAAATGCAAAAACTTCTTGTTGATAATCTTAGTAATTGACATTTGTCAAATATTTCATATCTGATATAACATTCCGTCCTTCAGGAGGGGAAGCCATCCGAGATCCATATCAGGCGAACTCATAGAGCTGCAATCTTCCCCAGGCAGCATGATAAAAGTAGATTCCTTTAATTTCCGTTTCATGGCATTACTCCTTTTTGCCAATATTTGAGTGTCATTCCATTCTACTATGTGATCTCCATCGGCAGTGAGGTTGAGACGTTTCACCGATATAAATAATATATTATTAACAGTGTTTTTGCTTGGTGTTCAGCCGATAACTTCCTCCTATATATATATATATATATATATATATATATATATATATATATATATATATATATATATATATATATATATATATATATATATATATATATATATATATATGTATATATATATATATATATATATATATATATATATATATATATATATATATATATATATATAGTGAAATGGATAGCGGGGTCTCTCAGTCAGTCCAAATGAAAAGTCTCTGTTTTACTTCGCCAAGCTTTCGCTTCTATTGTGAAGCTTCTTCAGGGCCTATAATTTATTGTTTTCTTTTCCTCATCAACATTATTAACTATACTTACAGTAAAAATGGTGTAAAAATATTGAATTAAACATAAATTGATAAAAAATGTGTACTTATACATGTTTGTAAAATAGTTTTTTTTGACAAATGTCATACCCTCACATATATGTCATTTTTCACGTCTATTATGATTTGATCATCAATTCTACAGAGAGATGTATTGATTGAGAAGATTTCGATTATTACGTTTTTGATGTAGTTCCAGTAAGTTACTGTATATGTTGCTGAGGTTATCAATGTCATTTCTTTTATTCATACAATTTGAAGATTCATTTATTTCGACCATTTCAAATTGTATGAATGAAAGAAATGACATTGATAACCTCAGCAACATATACAGTAACTTACTGGAACTACATCAAGAACGTAATAATTGAAATCCTCTCAATCAATAGATCTCTCTGTAGAATTAATGATCAAATCATCATAGACGTGAGAAATGACATATATGTGAGGGTATGACATTTGTCAAAAAAAAACAATTTTACAAACATGTATACACATTTTTTATCAATTTATGTTTAATTCAATATTTTTACACCATTTTCACTGTAAGTATAGTTAATAATGTTGATGAGAAAAAAAAATAAATTATAGGCCCTGAAGAAGCTTCACAATAGAAGCGAAAGCTTGGCGAAGTAAAACAGAGAGTTTTCATTTGGACTGACTGAGAGACCCCGCTATCCATTTTACTGTACAATTCTCCAGTCGCTATAATAATCCACTTTATATATATATATATATATATATATATATATATATATATATTAGTATGAAGATTCTCACGGACGAAGTATGATGAATTGTGTTTTCGGGTTTCATTCCGTGTTCTGTGGTTTTGATCCTCTGAAGAATAATTGTCACAACGTTTCGGCAAAGTCTCATTTGCCATCTTCTAAGTGATTATTGAGTTTCGACCTCCGAACTCGACTAATTAATTCGAGTTCTGCTTCTCAATATATAGGGGTGTTCAATGATGGTATCTTTGACCTGGGCCCCTCTCTCTTTCTTCGTTGGTCCGACTGCATTTTTCATTATGTCTCTATGGTAATCACTTGATGAGGTCCGACCTTGTTCCTCTGGTGTGATCGGCTTGTTTTTGCTTTGTGATAGGATGGATTTCCACGTTCTCGGTAATCTTTGGGCGTCATCTCTCTTGTTCATACTACTCGGTCGTTTCTCAGAGAGGTTAAAAAAAAAGAATTTTACAAACATGTATACACATTTTTTATCAATTTATTTCAATTCAATATTTTTACACCATTTTTATTGCCCCGAAGAAGCTTCACAATAGAAGCGAAAGCTTGGCGAAGTAAAACAGAGACTATATATATATATATATATATATATATATATATATATATATATATATATATATATATATATATATATATATATATATATATATATATATATATATATCAATGTTTCAATATTTCAGTGAGCGTTCAAGTCTGGTAGTAATTGACGATGTTGAAACATTTTCGAACCTCCGTTCACATCGAAAGGCATGCGTCTTTGTGCGGCCGCACGTGAACACCACCTCATGAAGTCAGTAACAAAACACGCACGACCCCAAAAGCACGCACACTCATACTTTTTCCATCAGACAACAATCCGAAACTTTCGAATTGGTAACGCAATTGTCGCACGCAACTAGAGCTGCAACAGCGAGCCATTGAATTTTTTGAGGGACGTTCCCAGTAATTGGTGGCTCACGCTCAATTTGGGCGTTTGTGGCTACCAGAGGCTCGCTGGGTAATTGTTATCTATTCCGGAGTGTGGTGCGATTGGCTAGTGATAACGGCGTTTTACGCATAATGGCTTCCAGGAATTGTGACCAAGTTTTCCTGAATGTGGTGTTGACATTATCAGCGTTGACTGGATCTGATTGTGGGAGTTGTATTGTATTGACAGGAATGTGAAAGGAAAATGAGCGTGTTGAAAAATAAAGAGTTGGAGTTCGTTCCATGTATCGAGAGGATTCATAAGTGGTAATTCATTCAGATATGGCCTCAACTGATGAAAAACTTCGAACTTGTATTCGAAATATTCATATGAACAAAGTATTATTCCTACAGTTATCAAAGGGTTCATACTTGACTTGGGTATTTGTGACCACCACAAGCACTGAGGGTAGTTGTTTTATATTCCGAAGTAAAGTTTGATTGGCAAGTGATAACGGCATTCCACGCATATTGTTTCCGGGAATTGCGACCAATTTTTTCTGAATGTGGTGTTGACATTATCAGAATTGAACGGATTAGATTGTGAGATTTGACAAGTATTGATAGAAATGTTAGAAGACAAGCGTTTTTCAAAAGAATGTATTCGAAAACATCGTTCCATGTATCTGAAAGGTTCTTAACCCAAAAGGTATAGCCCTTAATTCATTCAAATATGGAGAATATTCGTGGCCTAGAGGAGAAACTGAAAAGGGAAGTTAATCATTTTTTAGGTGAACAAACAAAATGAGAACGGCATTTGACGCATATTGTTTCCAGGAATTGCGACCATTTCTTTCTGGATGTGATGTTTACATTATCAGAGTGTTGCGGATTAGATTATAAGATTTGTAAAGTATGGATAGAAATGAGACAAGAGAAGCGTTTTCGAAAATAATGTGTTAGAAAACATCGTTCCATGTATCTGCAGGATTCTTAACCCAGAAGGTAAAGTCTTCAATCGATTCCAATAGGGACTATTCTTGACTTAGAACTGAAAAAAAATCATGTATCTGGTGAAAATACATAAAGTGCTTGTGAAAAAATTTGTGCTTTATTCTTTTTTCAGAGGTCCACATTTTATTTGGGTATTTGTAACCACGGCAAGCAGAGAGGGTGAATGAGTTTTATTTATGAGTGAAGTGTGATTGGCTGGTGATAACGGCGTTTTACGCATAATGGCTTCCAGGAATTGTGACCAAGTTTTCCTTAATGTTGTGTTGACATCATCAGCGTAGACTGGATCAGATTGTCGGTGTTGTATTGTATTGACAGGGATGTGAAGGAAAAATGACCGTGTTGAAATATAAATAGTTGAAGTTTGTTCCATATACCGAGGGTATTCATAAATGCTAACTCATTCAAATATGGCCTCAACGTAACGTAATAGAAAAATAAATTTTAATATGTATTAAAGATGCATAGATATGAATATGCAACAAGTTGTGCTTTATTCTTTTTATAAGGTTCACACTTCATTTTTGGTATTTGTGATCACCGCAAGCACTAAGGGTAAATGTATTCTATTTCGAAGTGAAGTGTGATTGGCCAGTGATAACGGCATTTCAGGAATATATCTTCTAGGGATGCGACCAATTTTTCCTGGAAGTAGATTGATATTATTAGAGTCGGATGGATCAGATTGTAAGATTTGTAAAGTATTGATAGACATGTAGAAAATAGGAGCGTATTTTAAAATAAAATATTGGAAAACATCGTTCCATGTATCCGAAAAGTTCTCAAGTCAAAAGGTATATGTCCTAAAACATTCAAATATGAGCGATATGCGGCATAGAGTAGTAACTGAAAGAACAATTGAATAATCTGTATCTTGTGAAAACACAGTAAATGCATTTGAGAAAAGTTTTTTATCCTTTTTTTCAGGGGTTCACACTTTATTTGGGTATTTGTGACCACTGCAAACAGTAAGGGTGACTGCTTTCTAATTATGATTGGAGTGTGATTGACAAGTTATTTCACGCGTATGGCGGCTCACCAAAAATAATCACATCGAAAGTTGACGAAAATATTTCTGTTTCTTATGAAAAAATTATCAATAGGCCAGGAAAGATTTGATACAAATAATTCCACAACTTCAAAGATAACTTTTTCAAAATAGGTGTCCCCAGTTGCAAATCTGAGTAAAGTTTGTATTCACAAATAACATTTCTCTTGAGAATTGTTTTTTATAATGTAACGCAAGGGTGATATAAAATTCACATTTCATAACATGCCTTGCGAACGATACAAAAAATGTATAAAACCATGCAAAAATTTCTATAGAGAGTGAAATTTTTTTGGGAACTATTAATGAAAAAGTTTTCCACGTGGTGCGGACTCTGTAGCGATTATTGTGTGAGAAAACAGACGTCATTGGGACAGTTTTGAGTAGCTGAACTTTTAATTGTACACAAATGATTCTTTTTTTTGTTAATGAACTGGATGAATGATCCAAACAATGTTTTTTGTCAGTCGCCAGAAGCACTGAAGATATTCCTGCAAGCTGAAAAATGGTATCACCTCTTGAAAGTCTACCTTGCAAATAATTTCTTCTTGAATTCCTCTTTGTCAATTGTTTCGCTCAACTCATCATCGCCTGATATTGAAAGGTATTATAATAATTATTCATCACATGCTTTACGTCTACCCGCTTGTGATTTATACCGCGGCCATAAATAATCCAAGAATGTATATGCAATTGTACTGGAAAGAGTAACATACTCATTTGATAGTGGGCGGTGAATTACACGTGTGTAACTAATAGCCGTTTCCGTGGAGAATTTTTGTTTTTATTTTGAGTATAACGTCGGGTATGAATTCTATACGGTTACACCCCCTCTAGTCTGTTCACTCTTCGAGGAATCTTGATTGAATTCACTCCGATTGGGTACAGGAAATGGGTACCTACCTAATGCCGTAGCAAAGTTCGCATAGGTCGACTTCCATCATTCGATTATATTAGCTATTTCTAGATTGTAATCTTGTATAGTGAGGACGCAAACAGTTCTTCCCCCTTATTTCAAATTTGAATGGAATCTCTATTGAGAGTTTTCACATTCATAAGCAAAAATAAAATATTCTAAATTTGATCTCATGACTACATTCAATTGGCCAAAAGCAAAATTCAGCGGATTTTTGCTCCAAACTCTCTGTGAAATCGAATAAAAAATCATATCTCTATGAAATTTATTGTTCAACAGTTTGTGGATTATTACTGAATCTAGTTATATCCATTAGTCTACAGGCAGTTGTTTCACAAACTTGCTGTCATGACTTGCTGTATCGCCGATCATTGAAAATAGGCGAATAAAGAGGAAATTTGTATTATATCACCAGAAATTACCGCACTCTGCTAACACCTCGTATCCCCAATTTTTTCCTCGTGTGTAATAGGGTTCTCATCCTCCTCGTTACGTAATTCACTAGTAGCATTTCGGAAAAAATATGAAATGATCATGTTCAGAGCAACGATTATGGAATTATAGGTTATAACCCCAATCATTGTTCAATAATGGTTCGATAATGCATTAGCATTATATTCTCGAAATCTCTATTTTTATACTGAGTGTTCATGTAATGAAACATGACCAAAATTCAACATGTTTTTCCGGGAGCATTCAGAAAATGAAACGTGGCAAAAAAAAAATTTGAAACTGCTCCTTTTTCAAAATACATGATAAAAACCATTCACAACAAAACCAAATCAGACATATCACAAATTATTAATGTTCTGGAAATGAGGGTTATCAGGATAATCAAATTATGATTATGGGGAGAGACCTAAAAATGAAAGGGTGAAGGAGTTCAAATCGTACAACTGATCATTCAGAATGCTACTATGGCATAAAAATATTCCGTACTCGCAGTAGTACTGGAGTATCAAAATACAGTTATTTGTTTGACTAGTACAAAAATTCTTTTTAGACATGTTAGAGAGTTTCCGGACGACGCGAAGGGAGATCGAAGAAAGAAGAATCACTGTAAATATCCATTTTTCAATCAATTATTTAATATTCCGAATATCCTGCCACAATACTTCAAGTTATAATCAATATTCATCGAACAAATTTATTCGACTTCAAATTTTCGTGATGTCAAATTCTTGTGCCGGATTATCGTCGTGGCCAACCTTACGTTACCGGGATATTAACGTATAAATAAAGTTCAATTCAATAGTAGGAATTTCGATATAGTGTCGATAAACTTGTTTGTTTATATTTCATACGACAACCGACATGACTTCTAGGAAAGAGTTATTACAGTTACCCAAAATTGCCAGTAAGCAGATATTTTTCTTGAGTGGTTGAAAAGATATTCAAATTTTTGTACTAGGTCGAATTTTTCACATGTCAGTTCAATTACCATGGCAATATCCTGAAATATCCCCACTTTTGGACAGAATAATTGACTATAAGAAGGTCATATTCAGGCGGTGGTAGAAAAATGTATATATTTCTTTCAAAGGGAAGTTTCACAGAAAGTCTCTATTCTGCTGTATTTTGTAATATATATTCCTCATTTCCAGAATTATAGTGTTTTCAACTCAGGCCCAAAATATGTAATTGTAAGCATTTAAAAATATTAATTGCGTGTGGAACTGAATACAAAAGTTGTTATTTGGGTAATATTACTGGTACTATTGAAAAAGGAAACACTAAGTCATCTCCACAACATATGTTGTCATCTATGGATATTGTCAATGTCGGTGCTATTCTAAATTGTTATCAATCTTTCCACCCTTGGCAATATTTATACGGATGACCCGATGAGTACAGAATTCCCACCCCTTTGTTGGGAGCTTGAAGACCTGTAGAACCTCTCTTGCTCAGGGATCTTTTTCCAATAGAACAGCTGAACTGTGGATCTCTTTGCCGTGAGAGATTTTTCCTGAGGATTACAAACTTCAAAAATTCAAAGTGAATGTTTATTCGTATCTTGATTCACAGCGTGTTCATTGAACATTACAGGGCTTTCCTTTCCTCTGAATCTGCATATACAAAAAAGCGTTCTGTCATACGGTGAATTCGCATCATGCCAAAGTGTTTTCTGGGAATCGCGAGAATTCAGCTGTTTTTGCTGTTCCATTGGAGCGAGTGCATTTCAGTATGGAATTGTTCATTTTCCATCAGGAAGAAATGATTATCGTGACAACGCTGAAAATCAAAAATCAAAGGAGTGTCACTGAAACCGGCAATATTTTCCTTTCCGCTCACATATCACTGATCCAATTATGTCAAACCATCAGCCCTGATATTTTAAACTTCATTATGTGCTCCCTCTCCATGCCATGGATCCATTTCGTACGAGGAAACGTGAACATAAAAAGAAACAATGAATTTTTTTTTCGACCACATCAAAGTGTAAATCTTTGTGCATGTTTACTCTTTGCTTTATAAAAGGGGAGCGGTGCCTTTGTTAGTACGCTCTCTGCAATATTTTTATAGTTATGGAGCTTGTAACAAACGCATGGTCACAATATGTGGCTTGGGTATGTCATAGTTGGGAAGTCTGGAGGTGATGTAAGCCTTGCTGAAATGGTTTTGATTTTTTTTTTATTCACGATAATTCGAAAATGTACTTATTTCTAAACTACTTTCAGGATAGAAAGCGACGGATTGTTCACATTTCTGATTCCATCTTCTTCTTCTTTTATTCGAAACGTCATTCTGCCATTTCATGAAATGCTCATGGATCACAGCTAACGTGTAGTACATACCGGCGCAGTTACAGAAAACGAGCTAGACTTGATATTACGTTTGTTACGGTGCGAATTTGCAGCCTCTTATTATAACTCCAATCATCTCCCAATGTGGATTATTTGATGACATAATTAAGAAACGTGGCTCCCTGGCTAGTAGCTTACTCAGCAATAATTGTTCATATGGAATGGATGGGGCATCTTGATAAGCAGCGCAGTGATTCCGAAGGATGACTCTGCCACTAGAACATAAATACCTGTCATTCATGATCCTCATTTCTTAAATATAGGTACTTACATGCATTTTCTCATCCCATTGGCTTCAACCAGATGAATATCGAATATACCTTTTATTAAAAATAAAAATTGAAATCATAACCTAGTATTCTGCTTTGTTGACGTTCACTCTGTTTGGCCCAGCTGTCAGAATAGTTGTCAAGTGTCACTGAATGACTTGAATTGATAATGAATTGACTTTTCAAAAGGCATTCTCCTTCTTCTTCTTTGAACCTCGTGGAAATGAATGTCTCTCTCTCTCTATAAAAGGCCTTATCTCTCTCTTTCACGGACTTTCTTTGATAAAGCATGTGCTTTCGATTTTCGCTGTAATTTGCGGATTTTTCTTAGTGAAAAGACATTAGCAGACGAAGATTCAATTTTGTATGTGATTATTTGGATAATCCTTACATAACTCTACTGAGATTCGAGTTTTCGAACTGCATTCGTTTCTTCGTGAAACTCTCTTCGAGGCCACACAATATCTACGGTAGGTACCCATCATTCTAACCTTCCATCACCCATAACTTTCTGCAGAGGAAATAACTGATATTAATAACCCTTTCAGGCCTCATTAGTACCATTCATAACATACCAGTAGTCAATATACCTGTATCATACGCTACTCCTCCTGTAACCAACCCCACTGGGTCACAGGCATTGCAGCAGAATTAGTTGGCTTACTCCGCTTGTAGTAGGATGCTTACACCTTAGATATCACATGGTGCAGGCCTAGCAGTAGTAGTAGTTGTCTTACTCAGCTTGTAGTAGTATGCTCACAGCTTGGTTATCGTATGGAACATCAAGTACCGACCGGAACAGGAAGAGCTGCCACCATCCTACCACAGTACAAGTAAGATCTTTCCATATTTGAACGATACTGTTGCTAAATATACTCGCTGCTGTCGCTTGGTTGATTTGCATTGGAACTGTGTAACTTGTAGTGAACGCTTCGAAGTAGATATCTAGTGATTGGACATGGTTTTGAATGTTGCTTTGTGGTGATACCAGTACATCTAATCTAAAACATACATCAATTCATAACAATTCATATATTCTCTCCACTCTGGATGTTAATCATAATAATACTTACCCACTACCGATATGTGCACCGATAGTATATACTAGAGGGGTCTCTGATTGATTAATTTCAGGAATTTGATTGTGACTTAGAGCTTTGAGCACTAGTTAATAGACTGTGACCCTATTTTCTAGCCAAGTAGGTAGAATACCATCACAAATCATCACATAATCCATAACATTTTTTACACATCCTATGTACCCATTTATAAATAGAAATCAGCTGTTTGGCGTTTGAGCTGAAAAGCTGAATTTGATGTTGGGCTGCAGAACCAGAGCGAAACCCAGCTCCGAGGTAATACTGATTTTCCCCCGAGTATCGGAACTGTCATTAACCAGTGCTGAAATTATAAACCTAGATTGAAAGTTGCCTTTTGATTATTACACCCATATATCCCTCTCCGCTGATAAAAGCTAGCCGATCTTTTGTATTCAAACTTTGTTAGGACTTTTCCCCAGTTACTCTTCAAAAATAAAGTTAGTTGGGATTTAACAAGAAAAAGCGGCCCTAACAAATTTGACGCCCCAACGTGTCAGTTTTTTTTCATTCGTGCAACTTTCAATTGTTGTCTGACACATTTAGTGACTGGACTGGTGATAATTTCAGCACTTTTTTTTTAAATAAGAGACGTTTTCAATTCTCTCTTTCGTTCCCTCTTGATAAATATATATATAGGGTGATAATTTTTATCACACTCCTTTAGACTTTAGATAAATTCCAAGATCATTTGTAAATTCACTTGGCGCTCGTCTTGTTCCGAGTACTGCGTGTGCCTACTTTCTTTATTCCACTTTCCCACTGAACATTGCATATTTCACTACACAGGGTGGACTTTCTATTTATGCCATTGGGTGATATAAGGTATACAGGGTGAATCACAAATCAGCTTAGGTTGAAAACAAATTATATACAAGGCTGGTTCATTGAATAATGTTTGTTTGAATTTTTTTTGTGTGATATAGGTACAGTGAGTACTTTGATTCGTTTTGGGTTCTTTTTTTCTCCTGGTAAGAGGGGGGTTGTGTAAATAATATATTGCATGGAATTATTTGCAATAAGATTTATTTTTTTGTTTTTCTTACTTTCATTATATTTCATCATGGAGGTTAACCGTCTCCTGAAAGATGAAATTATTTATGAGCTTTTGATAAGAGGATTACCTGTCCAACCTACAGTGGCGGAAAATAGAACCGCTTTGAGAGGTGCTTTACGTTGCGAGCGGGAAGGCGTTCCTACGCCAATATTTACGGGAACTTTGCGTTCGGATTTCGAAATTGAAATTTGTAACAACAAGTTAGTAGAGTTGGACAACGATATTCAAAATTTTGATATGGCAAATCGTATCAACGAGTTCAAAAGGATTTCGTCACGTCTGATTCATCTTCAGTTACGCTTGAGAAGGATTCCTCAGGGAAGTGAAGAGCAAGAAGAGTCGAGAAGGAATATGGTATGCCGCTGCATGCAACTTATCGACAAAGTTGGGAGTCTCAATGAACAATCAGCTTCATTGGAAAATAAAGGTAGGGCAACTAGTTCTAATTGGACAGAATATCCAAACCAAGAAAATAGAGTCGAATGGAGTATTTTGGATGAACCAGTCCCTCTAATCCCAGAATTGGTGAATACAGGTACACCTTCCGGTGGTACGAAGGTCGACAAGTCCGTGGCAGCTGCCTCAAATTTCTCACTTTCGGAAAATGTTGGTGATCAATTGGATTTCAACTTAATCAACCTCGATGATCCGGAGATGATCAACCACGACAGGACATACCGAATTGAAGACACTAGTCGTTCAAAAGGGGGATCTCGGCGAATAGTTGGAAACTGCGACTCGTGGAGTTACCTAGCAACTTGTGGATCAATGTTGCCGCCTAGAATTCACGAAGTTTCACCTCAAGGAGAGAGAGATGATGCTTCTATTCTATATGGAGATTTTGGTCCTAAGGATGAGGCTTCGCTCCTATATGGAAATTTCGTTCCTACCCCTCACTTCTCCCACGACGCAGACGATAGATTGAGGAACACACTCCTTACTCGTCCCATACGTCAAGAGGAAAGGCATCATTCCTATTTTGATGTATCTCGTTGGAAGTTACACTTCGATGGAGAATCGAGTGTCACCAATTTTTTGGAAAGATTGGAAGAACTCAGGATTTCCAGAAACGTAGACCGGAACCAGTTACTAAGGTCTGCGGCAGAACTATTCACCAAGGATGCTTTATTGTGGTACCGGACCCATAAATTCGAAACATGGGATCAATTAGTGTGTAAACTCAAAGAAGATTTCCAACCTTATAATTACGAGTATGATCTCTGGGAGGAGATTCGGCAGAGGACACAGGGAACCAAGGAAAGGGTTATAACATATGTTTCAGCAATGGAAAATCTTTTCAACAAATTAGGAACCAAGAAGCCATCAGAAGAAACTCGAGTTCTCACAATTCGACGGAATATGCTGCCCAATATCCAGTCTCAGTTGGCCCTCCATGATATCAACTCTCTTTCAGATTTAGTTAGGCTCAGTAGAGCCATCGAAGAAACTTGCTTGAGAATGCAGCAGTTTTGTCCTCCGCCTACAAACTACAAACAGTTGCTGGAGCCCGAATTGGCATACAGAAAACCTCCGAGTTCCCATGGATATCGTGCGCCTACCGTGTCAACCGTGACAAGGAATCCTCAGGAGAGCACCAGAGACTATTTACATCATTCAGTACCATCTGAGGTTCCCAAGAGTACCCTTGAATCGCCCCGTTGTTTCAACTGTAATGAAGTAGGTCACCGCTTCAAGAAATGTGGGAAGCCACAAAATCTTTTCTGCTTCAAGTGTGGGTATGCCCAGGTCACAGTTAAAAACTGCCCAAATTGTCAAAAAAAAGGCAGGGGAGGACAGCAGTAGACCGGCTGGAGTCCTCCCTTTCAACAAATCCGGTTGACCAACGGACAACTATGGCCGTACTAAATTATGTTTTGGCTCATGCCAAAAATGATCTTCGACCATACTTGACTGTGCAGGTGTATGGACGTGACATTCAGGCACTTCTGGACTCTGGTTGTTCTACATCAATACTGGGCCAGTTAGGCTGGAATCTCTTGAGAGACGTTTGTCGGCTTAACGTTGTGAACACGAAGAGTTGCACAATTGCAAACGGAGACACTTGTGCAGTTTTAGGAAGCGTATTTCTTCCATTGAAACTACAGGAAAAAGTTCAGGTATTTGAACTATTAGTAGTTCCGACTCTACCTCATTTAATGATCTTAGGTGTGGACTTCTGGATCAAAATGGGGATCATTCCCGATTTGTATTCGGGACAGTGGTGTTTCAGGAGAGATGGTGAAATTATTCCAGAAGTGGGTGTTATCCAGACTTTGGATAACTTATCTACAGATGAGCGGTGTCAGTTGGATGACCTGATACAGTCAACATTTAAGTCAATGGGTGACAAGCTAGGGTGTACCAATATTGTGGAGCACACGATTCGTACAAACTCGGCACCGATAAAGCAACGGCACTACCCTCTAAGTCCCGCTCTGCAGAAGCAGGTAAATGAGGAGCTAGAGCGAATGCTGGCCGATGACATCATTGAACCTTCTACGTCACCATGGGCTTCACCGATAGTTCTAGTGAGAAAAGCGGATGGACGATACAGATTTTGTGTCAACTATAAAAAGTTGAATGAAGTGTCCCTCCCCGATGCTTATCCACTACCGTTTGTTAATGCCACTCTTGATAAATTGCGAGACGCTCGATACTTAACTACACTCGACATAAAGTCGGCATATTGGCAGATTCCCGTAGCCAAAGACTCTCGACCGCTCACTGCCTTCGTAGTACCCACTCGGGGACTCTTCCAATTTAAGAGGATGCCCTTCGGGCTGCACAACGCTCCGGCCACGTGGCAGCGCTTTATTGATACAGTTATCGGGTTCGATCTTGAGAAATACGTATTTGTATACTTGGACGACGTTATAATTTGTACTTCAACTTTTTCCGAGCATCTTCGAGTCCTGAAGGAAGTCATTTCTCGGCTTTGTCGAGCTGGTCTCACTTTGAATCAAGAAAAATGCAATTTTTGCAAACCTGAACTCAGGTACTTAGGGTATGTCGTTAATGGATCAGGTCTCATGGT
Source organism: Zygogramma bicolorata (assembly GCA_032362365.1). Taxonomy (NCBI): domain Eukaryota; kingdom Metazoa; phylum Arthropoda; class Insecta; order Coleoptera; family Chrysomelidae; genus Zygogramma; species Zygogramma bicolorata. The sequence continues at coordinate 74,856 of JAVJAQ010002116.1, forward strand.
AGATCCGGAGAAAGTGGAGGCGATTATTAGGATTCCAAGTCCACAAAATGTCTCTGAAGTTCGACGTATAGTGGGACTGGCGTCGTGGTACCGACGGTTCGTACCTAATTTTTCATCTGTCCTGTCACCCCTAACCGCGTTGTTGAGGAAAAATCACCGTTTTGAATGGACCACTCAGTGTGAAGAAGCATTACAAACAGTGAAGAATCATCTAGTCTCCGCTCCAATTTTATCCTGCCCGGACTTTGAGAGGCCCTTTACGATACAAACGGACGCATCTGACTACGGATTGGGCGCTGTACTTTCACAAGTTCACGAAGACGGTGAAAAAGTTATTTGTTTCTTGAGTCGATCACTGACCAAGAACGAAAGAAAGTATAGCGTCACCGAGAAAGAATGCCTTGCTGTATTATTTGCAGTGGAAAAGTTGAGACCCTATATAGAGGGCACTCATTTCACGGTACTAACTGACCATTACAGTCTGAAATGGTTGTTTTCCATTAAGGATCCGGTAGGTAGGATCGCCCGTTGGGCACTCCGCCTGCAGCAGTATGATTTCGACATTGTGCACCGGAAAGGGAGGGACCATATTGTCCCTGACACCCTTTCACGGGCTGTACCTGCTGTAGACGCTGTCGAGAATCATGATGCTGCTGGTGAAGCGTCTATCGCTGACCACTGGTACCTGAAAATGGTAGATCGCGTGAGAACAAAACCAGAAAAATATTGTCTTTGGCGCTTGGAGGGAACTAAATTGTTCAAACGGAGAAAACTTCAGTATCCGAACCTAGATGATGGAGTAAACGAATGGTTGGAGGTGGTACCAAAAGGCTTACGGAAACAAATAATTAGGGAATCCCACGATCCCCCGTTGTGTGGCCACTTGGGGATCTATAAAACACTTGGGAGGCTGTGTTCACGATTTTATTGGCCCAAAATGGCTTTTGATGTAGCAAAATACATTCGTCAATGTACAGCATGTCTTCAAACCAAACCGGACCAGAAACGACCGGCTGGTCTCATGCTCAGTTCGACTTCAACGGCTACCAGGCCCTGGCAGATGTTGAGCATCGATTTAGTAGGTCCGTTACCCCGAACTTCTTCTGGCTATTGCTTCATAATGTCAGTCTGTGACTGCTTCAGCAAGTTCACGTTACTATTTCCCCTCAGGGCTATCACAGCCTCCAGCGTAACTCGGGTTCTAGAAGAACAAGTCATACTTATATTCGGTGCCCCAGATAAAATTATTGTGGACAACGGTAAACAATTCAGGTCAGAATTATTTCAGAAAAAAGCAGAAGAGTATGCGATTAAAATTGCATTCGTTGCCAATTACCATCCACAGGCAAACCCTGTTGAACGGGTTCACAGGGTTGTGAAAACCATGCTATCGGCGTATGTGACTGAGAATCACAGCAGCTGGGAAAAATATTTGCCCAAGGTAGCGTGGGCGTTAAGATCAGCTAAGCATGAAGTGACGGGTCACACTCCCAACTTTATTTTTTTTGGGCGAGAAATCCAAAGTCAAGGCAATCTACAAGTCACCAATGAGGCTAAATCAGTCGTGGACCCTCAGGTACGGTCGGACACCCTAAAATGCATTTATCAAGAGGTATCACGAAAACTTCTGAAGGCCTACGAACAAAGTAGGAAAGTTTATAATCTCCGGAGGCGCGATGAACGATTTTCTGTTGGACAAACGGTGTGGAGGAAGAACTACGCAATTTCCGACGCGGCAAAACGCTTCACTTCCAAATTTGCTCCCAAATATATAGGACCATTCACCATACACAACGTACTGTCGCCATGGTCATACGAACTGAAGGACGAGTCAGGAAAAATCTGCGGCAGTTGGCATGCCAAGGATCTTAAGGCGCATCCTCCTGATAACGAATGATTCGATTCATTATACCGCTTAGCACGATTAAATTTGATATTTCAAATCAGATAAAGAAGGCATTGGTTATGCATTCTGATGTTCGGAATTGAAAAGTTTTTTTTTTGGAAAAAAAAAACTTTTTCTGGGAAAGAGGGGTGTTGTTACGGTGCGAATTTGCAGCCTCTTATTATAACTCCAATCATCTCCCAATGTGGATTATTTGATGACATAATTAAGAAACGTGGCTCCCTGGCTAGTAGCTTACTCAGCAATAATTGTTCATATGGAATGGATGGGGCATCTTGATAAGCAGCGCAGTGATTCCGAAGGATGACTCTGCCACTAGAACATAAATACCTGTCATTCATGATCCTCATTTCTTAAATATAGGTACTTACATGCATTTTCTCATCCCATTGGCTTCAACCAGATGAATATCGAATATACCTTTTATTAAAAATAAAAATTGAAATCATAACCTAGTATTCTGCTTTGTTGACGTTCACTCTGTTTGGCCCAGCTGTCAGAATAGTTGTCAAGTGTCACTGAATGACTTGAATTGATAATGAATTGACTTTTCAAAAGGCATTCTCCTTCTTCTTCTTTGAACCTCGTGGAAATGAATGTCTCTCTCTCTCTATAAAAGGCCTTATCTCTCTCTTTCACGGACTTTCTTTGATAAAGCATGTGCTTTCGATTTTCGCTGTAATTTGCGGATTTTTCTTAGTGAAAAGACATTAGCAGACGAAGATTCAATTTTGTATGTGATTATTTGGATAATCCTTACATAACTCTACTGAGATTCGAGTTTTCGAACTGCATTCGTTTCTTCGTGAAACTCTCTTCGAGGCCACACAATATCTACGGTAGGTACCCATCATTCTAACCTTCCATCACCCATAACTTTCTGCAGAGGAAATAACTGATATTAATAACCCTTTCAGGCCTCATTAGTACCATTCATAACATACCAGTAGTCAATATACCTGTATCATACGCTACTCCTCCTGTAACCAACCCCACTGGGTCACAGGCATTGCAGCAGAATTAGTTGGCTTACTCCGCTTGTAGTAGGATGCTTACACCTTAGATATCACATGGTGCAGGCCTAGCAGTAGTAGTAGTTGTCTTACTCAGCTTGTAGTAGTATGCTCACAGCTTGGTTATCGTATGGAACATCAAGTACCGACCGGAACAGGAAGAGCTGCCACCATCCTACCACAGTACAAGTAAGATCTTTCCATATTTGAACGATACTGTTGCTAAATATACTCGCTGCTGTCGCTTGGTTGATTTGCATTGGAACTGTGTAACTTGTAGTGAACGCTTCGAAGTAGATATCTAGTGATTGGACATGGTTTTGAATGTTGCTTTGTGGTGATACCAGTACATCTAATCTAAAACATACATCAATTCATAACAATTCATATATTCTCTCCACTCTGGATGTTAATCATAATAATACTTACCCACTACCGATATGTGCACCGATAGTATATACTAGAGGGGTCTCTGATTGATTAATTTCAGGAATTTGATTGTGACTTAGAGCTTTGAGCACTAGTTAATAGACTGTGACCCTATTTTCTAGCCAAGTAGGTAGAATACCATCACAAATCATCACATAATCCATAACATTTTTTACACATCCTATGTACCCATTTATAAATAGAAATCAGCTGTTTGGCGTTTGAGCTGAAAAGCTGAATTTGATGTTGGGCTGCAGAACCAGAGCGAAACCCAGCTCCGAGGTAATACTGATTTTCCCCCGAGTATCGGAACTGTCATTAACCAGTGCTGAAATTATAAACCTAGATTGAAAGTTGCCTTTTGATTATTACACCCATATATCCCTCTCCGCTGATAAAAGCTAGCCGATCTTTTGTATTCAAACTTTGTTAGGACTTTTCCCCAGTTACTCTTCAAAAATAAAGTTAGTTGGGATTTAACAAGAAAAAGCGGCCCTAACACGTTTATTACCCATTATCTCAGTATCAAACTAACGGAAAATCTATAGGTCGTCAGTTTCTCGATCCTTTGGAACCCACAAACCACTTCAATAACTAACTCACTAGTTTCCAAAAATGGCACGTTATCTTTTTATTAGCCATTTCCTCAAGTACAGGATTCAGCTTTCCCTCAAGGCCAAGCATTGTCGAAAATGCCTTCCAATATTTCAGTGACATAAATGTTGCTATATTTGCAACTTGAACGTTGGCAAGTAACATTTGTCAAAAATCTCGATACTGACATTTGTGGTAATCTCATTTAACATGTGCCGAAATCAACGAATTATTATTATGATCTTATTAGTCCATAACATTTGATTAGTTCGTAAATGCACACCCAGACAGCACAATATTAATATTCTGAGAATATCTCCCGAATATACCAAGACTTTCCATAGTGATTCATCATGATTGTTCATAGAATATTCTCTAAAAAAAAATTGTTCTGAAATTTTTCGTTTTCGTTAACCAGCTGACAAACGTCAACCCTCAGAAGTCGAAACTTGTGCGAGCAATGGATCCACGAGGCCTTACCTTTTAACGTGCGATTACCCAGCACGGTGGCCCGGCGAGGATTCGAACCCCAGCCTTCCGCTTGATAGGCAGATATGCCAACCACTTCACTACTAACATACGAACATTCTCAGAATGTTGTGGAAATATTTGAAAACTGAAAAATAAAAAGAAAAATTGTCAGTGACAGGCAGATGCCTAAGTTGTTTAACCTCTGTGATTGAACCTTCCTCTGCGTTGTGTGGTGGCTGTTGTCTTCTTATTGATTAATGTTGATATTTCGAAGATATTTGAAAAACAATGACCTTCAGTAACAAATATATTATTTAGACAAGAGTTCCTGGCTGTCATTACTACAAATTTAAATATTTTTGTCTGATGATGGAGTATAGAACAATAGTTTTTTGATATCACTGACAGCTAATAAGGAATACAAAAGAATAAGAAAACAAAATATGTTGATACGATTCCGTATATTCTCAGAATATTCGAAGAAAATATCTTAGGAACATATCGAAATGTATGTTCTTAGAATATTTGTTACAGGATGAGAATATTCTGGGATCATTCTCTGAACATTCTATTGGGATATTCAAAACTAAGTGTATTTTGAACATTGTCAAAATATTTTAATACGATTCTGTTTATTCTCCGGATAGTCGAAAGGAATGTTATAGGGCTATACCGAATGAATGTTTAAAGAATATTTGTTACAGGATGAAATATTCTAGGCTCATTCTGAATACATTTCATTGGAATATCCTGAAAAAAGTATATTTGAACATTCGTTGTGAGAATATTCATGGAATATTATGTGCTGTCTGGGCACCTTTAGGTTATAATATATTAAAACATAACCCCATAAATAACTATTTGCTATCGAAATCACACCAATACTCCTATTTCACTTCTATATCATAAAGATGTAGACGTAATATTATATTATTAAAGCTTACACAAGTATAATGAATTCATTAATTTTTGTATGTGTAATATAAATCGATATACTTACTGATATTTTGTAAACTAGGTTAGGTTAGGTTGGTTTTGTAACATAACAGTCAATGCGATAGCAGGTAGGGAAATGAAATTGAAGACATACAATGTACCTCATTGTTCTATCAAGATCAGTTAGGATAGAGCAGTTTTATGTTATAGTCATAAAAACAACTTCATTGGATGAATTTCTGATAGTGTTTCTGCACTCCGGTACTATACAATACTTGTAAGGTTTTAAAGCATCTTCCATGATCTGTATATCAATTGAAACTGAAAAAAACAAATAACTGACAAGCTCAAAGCAAACAAACACGGGACATGGCGTGTGACGTCATTTGAGGCTCGCGGTCAACGGTGGCGTTTTTTTATATGCAGATTCACACGAAAGGAAATCCCTGTAATGTTCAAAGAACACCGCGTGAATCAAGGGGCAGGAGATACTAATTAACATTTCCTTTGAATTTCTGAAGTTTGAAGGGGTGGGAGTTCCGCACTCGTCGAGTGATCCGTGTTGATATTGCCACGGGTGGAACGATTGATAACAATTCAGAAGAGCACCGACCGTGAAAATATCTATAGAAGAGAGACAATTCTTCGACCCTTCTGGGATGTTCCAATAAAGTAAGCGAGTCTGAGAGAGAAGAATCACCAACAAGACGGATTGCCTTTCTCTGGATACAGTCAAGAAACTTCGATGAATGTGTTTGTGCCGGACTCAATTCATGAGAACTATATCCCAAGACAGGTCGTATTTGAGCTTTGTAGATCATTAGAAGCTGACGAGAAGTGAATTATTTCTTTGCGTGAAATAAAAATCCAAGTTTTTGGGAAGAACCTTTAGCGATTGATCTCACATGGTTTTTCCATGAGAGATTATTACTGATCGTGATTCCTAGCATCGAGTTACTTGACTTTGTAGGAATAGTTAGGTTAGGTCAGAAGTGAGTGGGTCTGTTCGGCCCTCCACTGCAACCCACAAGGGTTTATTGTGGCTCACACCCATTCAAACTCAACCAAATAAACCCAGCTTCTTAACGAAGCCGATTAGTTTGTATGGTGAGTGATCTTTCAGGTCAGATGGTAAGAGTGAAGCCTTGCCAAACTCTGAAACCTGATTCGGTCCGCAGCGGGGCAGGCACAAATTATGTGCTCTGCTGTTTCATCACTTTCCAGACAGAGACGACACAAGATGTCTCCTGACGGTCCGATTCTTTGCATATGATGATTCAAATGACAAATGACAGTGACCTGTGAGAAGGCCAGTTAGTTAGTCCAACAACTGTTTGACTTCCGACTTCGAAGAGTGAATAAACGCCTTGGAATGAGCCAATCCTGGAAGATTTTGCCAGAAGTCCATAAAAAAAGGAATAGTTAGGAATAGGTACTCCTCACATCTGATTACTAGATGATTATAGATCGGCTTTCCTTGAGAAGAGACCATGCATGAGTTTTCCTAGCATTTAATTCCACCAAGTTCGTGTTACCCCATTCTATTACTTTCACCAAGTAATCGTTAATTTTATTGACGTGAATGTTTCTTCGAATTTTTGTTTCTCGAGCTGTTATGGGGACTCTGGAACAGAAACTAAAAGGAAGAGTACTGTCGTCCGCAAAACTATGTACTGAACAAGATGTTTTCTCGAGCAAATCCATGATATGAAGCTGAAACAAAGTGGGCTCCAGAACTGAACCCTGTGAAACACCTGCATTTATTGGGAGAATAATATTCATTCAAGACAACAAGAAACCATGCATATTCCATATTGAGATTGAATGTGGATGATTAATATCTCTTTTAGATCGTCGAAACGTTCTGGAATTTCTCCTCTATACTAACCGAGCCATAAAACATTGAAAGTTCCTAGCAAATAATGACCGTTTATGGAAACTCATCGTGTGACCCTGCAGTGACCAATCATCATTCCTGCATTTTTCCGTTCCGATCTCCGGTTGAAGTCCACCTCCATACGAGATATAAACAATTCTGTCAAAATAGTGGAAGAATAATTCATGCCGTAATGGATAGCCGTCCGAGCAAAATTTATGAGCTTCAGAAGTGGTCGCAACCCGCCTAATAATTTATTCGCTGGAAGTGGCAATTTATTTGATTGTCCTTGTTCACACTTGCCCACTGCATCGCATGTTTACATTGGTAGGTGCCCGAGTGGACGATCGCAAGCAGGAGTACCAACCTTGCAATCATATGGATGCAACTTTGTGGTTGTGAAGTGCTTAATGATACATTCAGATGAGAAATAAACCAACATAAAAAAATTGAATAACTGATTTTCCGCATTCTTCATTCTTCTTGAACAGTTCCATTCGATCGTAACTTGATTCAAACGCCGAATAATGGAACTAATATCTGTGAATGTACTTTTCATTTTATCAATTCAGATGCCGCTGCAATGAAAAGTTACAAAATTTGTGGCAAATTATTCATTTGGTATTCTGCCTAATATGACGCTGTATTGATAATAATAATAGCTTTATTGCCCAACAGTTTAACCCATTTCCAGGACAATATGAGTTCAAATTAGGTATTATACAGGAAAGAAACAGATTCATTTCTCGAATTTAAGAACATAGTATGATTATATTCTATCATTTAAGGTGTACTCTAGCTGATCTTACTATTCCAGCATTTAAAGAGAAATGGATATTGCAATAATTCGACATTCTATTGAGATTTTGACACATCACATAAATTGGTGTAAATTAGTTCGTGCTATCGGAAGCATGAAAGTCTCAGTATGTCTGGTATGGAAATTAGGTACATTGAAGTTTATTTGTGCAAGTATTTCAGTACTATCGACCCTGTTGTGTAGTAATTTGTGTAAAAAAACGATGGACGTGCATTTTCTTCTTGATTCAAGGCTGGAAAATTGTAGCTCATCACATAACACATGGTATTCAATGCCTTGTTCTGGACAAACTTCATTGATTTTAAATGATAGCCACTTCAGAAATTTGCACTGCACTTTCTCAAAAAGGTCGATATGAATTCTGTAATACGGAGACCAAATAATAGATGCATACTCTAATTTAGAACGAACAAAATAATAATATACAGTTTTCAGTGTGCGAACATTTGTAAATTTTCTACAATTTCTAACTATGAAGCCATAGGTTTTTATTGCTTCAGATGACTTGAGACAAATGTGATCCTTGAGAGTTAATTTGGAATCAAAAATGACCCACAAATCTTTTACAGATTCGCATCTGACTAGATTGGATTACTCATGATATAGGGGAAGTGGATAGTTGAAATTTTCCTAGTGTAGCTAACAACCTTACATTTACTTGCATTCAAGTGCAGTTTATTATCATTACACCAATAATGAACCAATTCAAGTTGTTCCTGTAACTTTATACAGTCATTGATGCTATCAATAGTTGAATATAACTTCAAACCGTCAGCAAAGCAAAGTGTTCTACATTGAATAGCCTCACATAGGTCATTGATAAATAGTAAAAAAAGCAGTGGTCCTAAATTTGAACCCTGGGGCACCCCTGATGTAGCATAGTATGCACAAGACATGAAACCATTGTAGCTCACAAATTGCTGTCGATCTGACAGATAAGATTTTAAAAATAGTGTTAAGGCACTGTCCAATCCAAAGTTTTCTAATTTATTGAGTTAAATTTCATGATCAATACGATCAAATTCCTTTGAAAAGTCCGTATAAGTGATATCTACTTGACCATTGGCATCAAGATTTTCAGTTCAAAATTGAGTTGTGACAGTTGACTACAAACTGAAGAGTAAATTCGATTGTATATAACAATCTCGAAGACCTTTGAAAAATTACATAGAATTAAAATTGTTCGGTAGTTTTCTATCATATTTCTTTCTACATTTTTAAAAACAGGGCATACCTCAGCTATCTTCCAGAACAAAGGGTATTCCTTTTTAGTGGAACATATATTGAAAATAATCATTAACGGTTTTACAAAAGCACCTGAACAGTCTTTTATTAAAAATTAGGGAATTTTGTCTATACCAGCTGTCATTTTGTCTTTTAATTTTTTTATAGCTACTTCAATTTCTTTATCACTAACTGGGTATAAATAAATGTGATTATTATGTAACACATTTGCATTATTTGCATTATTAATCTTGATTCCATTAGAAGGTTGGTACAAGCTCTTGAAAAATTCTCCAAACACATTGACATCCTGCGGACCAGAAAAAATCTTATCATGATATATCATTTCGCCGGGGATCCTAGACGATCTATTTTTAGAGTGATTTCGATTATTATAATTCGCCTGAGCCTTTCAAATTCATTCAAATGATATTCATTAGATGAATTCTTGTATTTTTGTTGATGCTTGGCTTTCAATTTCACCAGTCTGATTATGTTGGCATAATACCATTGTGGATAGCGATGACTGAAGTTTTTATAGGAAACATATACCAGATGTTTGTCAAACATACCGTATACATAATCATAAAAACACTTCAAGATATCATCAATATCTGTGAATTGATTCAAGAAATTCCAGTTGGTTTCATATATATCGCTATATAGACTTTTTATATTTGTTTTCCTGAAATTGTATATTTTGGAGGTATTATTAAATGAAAATACTTTCCCCTTCCCAAATGAAACTGTTAAGTCAATTTAGCGAGCAGGGTGATTCCTATTTTCAGGTACTAGCGGAAGACTGTCCTGTGATACAGTACATACGAAATTAGTAATGACTAAATCTAGCAATCTACCTGAATAATTTCTAACATAATTGAAATAGATTCATGAAATTGACTAGTACAGATGTTTTCTTCTCGCAATTGCCACTTTTAATCTAAGATTAAATCTGTCAATTGTGACTTTTATGAAAGATTTTGATTCGGGTTCAAATTGTTCCGTACAACCAATAACGTTACCTACGATGGAAATGGATCATATGGGCAGTGGTTGGAATTTTATAACATATTCAATAATCTCATTCATAATAATTTGAAGCTTTTCGGCATTGAATGTTTTCATTATTAAAAAAATTTCATCCAAAGTATTGCAACTAAAGTCATAAGTTGATTAGAAAATAAAAACAAAAATAACAGTGAGGCTTCGTACTTCATCCAAGGAACGTTATGAAAACAAAAAGCTCTCATGTAATTGAGTCACATTGTTTTTTTTTATTTGCCCCCAATAATGAAAGAGTGTGCTGCACACACAGAAAATTATTGGATATAGTCAAAAAGGAATTGAGAGCTTTGAAGAATTCAGTGCAAGAAATCGACAGATGGAATTGGAACAATAAGAATAAAGTCGATTTTCAATAGTAAAGAGTGGATTTGAACTTGAAGAAATATTCAAACCATGAGGAGTATTACAAGTACAAAGTACAAATCTATCAGAATTGGTTCGAGTACAAGTACAAGTACTTCAACTCTGAGAAATCATCATGCAGGAGATTTAAATATTTTTTCTACTCCCGTCCGTGAATATGCTGCAGTAAACAGTAAACTGAATGAATATGATTTCACATTCACACAAGATACCTAGGATAAGAATTCTACCAATCACAGAAAACAAAATACTTGGTTACCAGGGACAACCTTGTAAAAACTTCACAATTCTGATCTGTCCACCTACAAGACGAAATCCAAGTTGTTCCATTCAAGCATAGATAAATGTACTTATATCTGAAATATTTTCCAGTTTAATGAGCCAACAAAATGATTAAGGCTTTCGCGGCCGAGGATTTTAGTATAACTATTTTTCTTCGGGCTTGAAGGCCGTCGTTCTTTGGAAGTTCTTCCTAACGTTTCGCTAGCGCGAGTGGTCAGCTTCTTCAGAGGCTTACTCATATCCGATGAGACTACCTGCATCAATATAAATACGCCTTGAGAAATCGAAACGTTCAGTCATCGGAAATGAGTAAGCCTCTGAAGAAGCTGGCCACACGCGCTAGGGAAACGTTAGGAAGAAATTCCAAAGAACGACGGCCTTCAAGCCCGAAGAAAAGTAGTTATACTTATTGAGTCAAGTTTGAATTGTCACAATTGATGTTGTTTTGTGAAATTTCAGAACTTACATCAACTCTTCACATCAATAATCAACTGAAATTATTCAGTCTAAGTGGCCTATTGGTTAGAGTGTTAGCCCTTTGAGAAGATTCCAATTTATAGTCGTGGGTTCGAGTCTCACCAAAACCGACTGTTGTTTTTGACCTTTTTCTGATTCGACATCATTATTTTGATTTGTATCGTACAATATCGATTTTAATGAAGTTTCTTTCCTTGTTTTTCACAAATATCGAAAGAATACTATATTTCTGAAATTGATTATCAATATGATACTTGAAAGGGAATTTTGAGATATTTACCTGGTCAAATAAATAATGGCCATATCCACATTTGCTTCACAAACTACTAATGTTTCATACACTCCGAGACTAGCTTATTTTCTATTTTCGTACTTATGTGTCATGTTTATATCTTTTCGAGAACCTCTTCATAGATCGAATTGTCTGATCATTCATCATCTCCAGTCAGTTTGCCTCTATTGCAATATACCCTGTATGTTTTGATTTCATTAACTTGGTGTAACACGATGTCTGTTCAACGAAACCAATAAACCTCCGGAGAATTTATTTTTAAAACACTAATATTTTGATGACTCTGTCAACGGGGCTGCGCTAAACAGTTTTACGTATGCATCAAAGAACTTTCCACTCAATAACTTCTGTCATTTTAGGTTATCTTTACACATGTTTGCTGTCGGTTCTCTCATCGGTACAGTGAGGGTGTTAATGCTACCAAAATAGCGCTACTGTTAATAACGTTTTTTATTCAGCAATCTCTTGGATGTTGAAGTATTCATTTTAAAATAGATCGAGAGTTTCTCAGTTTTCATTCTGAGATTCGGGACCTTAACGTCATATATTTTGAATGGACTTTCTCCAAATGATAACCATCGAAAGAGGAAACAACTTATATAGAACTGTCATATGATTATTTCAGATCATTCAGATAAGGATCGTTGAAAGCTGTCATTTGTCTACTTTGTTTTTTCGCAATGTTTAATACTAACTGAAACGATGTGAAAATAGTTATTTATGATATAAGTGCTAAAAGTGATATTTTATTTTGTGAGAAGGAAAGTTTGGGACACGACGCCGAAGCCGGAGTGTTCCATCCCTTCAAACAAAATAAAATCACTTTTAGCAGATATATCATGCACTATTTTTTCTACAAACACCATCAAAAGTCCAAATTGATGCATACCTATTTTACATTAATCAATTGATAAAATAATAGCCTCGAAATTATCAGTTTTGAATCCAATTTCATCTAATCTATTCATGAAACAAGTTGTCAAGGTTTTCAAAAATTTGTTGATTTGTCTTTGTGGACAACTGACGTCAATAAATCACGAATTATTCTTCCTCGTTTCTTCGTTCTTCGATGGAAAGTGATCCAGAAAATGAATTTCTACCGCCGGAAATTGAAGAAGATGCCAATAAAGTTGCTTTTGAATTATTGCCTAGTAAATCAAAGCGACAGTACGAGTTTTCATACGATCGTTTCTTGAAATTGTGTGATCAGAAAAATGTCAGTGACAAGGAGACCAGTGAAAACGTGCTTCTTGCATACTTTGAAGAAAGGTCCAAAATATGGAAATCTTCACGCTTTGGTCGAATTACTCTATGTTGAAGTCGATGATGAACATAAATAATACGTTAAATTGAATAAACACTTCATTTTCAATTATGTTTTTATATTCTCTCTACGAATGAATCACTCTTAGCACTGGTGCTAATAATGATTGACTTTTAACACCAGTGTCATAAAATGGCATTTTTGACACTGACAGCATGCGTCAAAAATTATACTTTTTCTGATGTTTGTAGAAAAACGATTTTTTATTCATATCTATCAGCGTAATGGCATGGAAATTTTTCTTGAAATCACGTCGAATATTTTTCATTGCCAGAAAATATACCGGAATTTAAATAGTTAATCTGTATCAAGTGTACTGAAAAAAAATATGTTGATGTTGTGTAGTGACTATTACATGTCTCTGAGTTTGTTTTACTAGATTCTTTGTGCCTATCAGATTTGCATGAATGTCTGTCGGAGCTGTTTGTATATAGAACATACGCAGGGGCATGGATAATAAGCTGAATGAATTTTGTGATTAGCAAAAATCACCATTGTATCATCAATCGATAAATATCCCCGTTATCTAGTTAGCAATTCTTTAATAATAATAATAATAATATAGCTTTTATTGATAGGAAAAATATACAAAAAATAATATATATATATATATATATAACCAAATATGAATTCCTATCAAACGGCAGGATTCAATTTCTGACCATGTCACAAAAAATCGCAACATGGGCAGACCTTGCTCTTCCATTTAACCGAATCGTACCTATTTAACAAACTACAGCCAAACATCCTATTACCACGGTGCAATTTGTCGGTGATTTGTTGGTGATTTTGAATATTTCGATAATTTTTTGAAACTGACAGAATCGATAAAATTATTTCATAATCATTACAAAAATCAAAAATAAATGAACTCATAATTAATTTAGTCGTGATAATGTTGGCATTTGGAAACTGTCAGATTTATGACATTTCTCGCAGCCACTTCTCGCCACTATAAATCGCAGGATCAAATTATTGCATCGTGGGAATCAAATTTGACATTCGTCGAGATATTTCACACAATGATAATTTTAAAGAATCTCTGAAGAACTAACTACCACTCAGCCTCTTCATGAAGTATAGAAACTAATACAGTATTGGCGTATACGAAATGTGATTTATTTTCTTCACTCGTGACTAAATGTCTAATATTTCTTCTGAAAATAAAACTGTTCCTATCGAATGACTTATCTCAAAGTGAAATATGACACAGTAGGTTTTTATGTCAATGGTTTGAATAAGAATTTGAACTATACTTATACCGGGTGATCCTGAACCAATTCGCCCACCTGTATCTTCGTTGTTATTTTGTAGTTATATTCCAAATTCGGTAGTTCAATTCGATATCATATTTGTAAAATTTATCAAGTATCAAACCATATATGGCACTCCCAGTTTGACCGGAAGCGCATCCTATTTTCATATTTCAAAAGGAATTTTTTTTTCTGAATAACGGTTGATTATAGAATTTCCTTGCCAATGATATATCACAACCATACTCTGAATTCACAATCTGCTGATAGAAGTGAATATATTACAAATGGTACTTTTTGTATTTCCCTCGTAACGAAACATTTTCATGAAAATATGCTTTTTAAAATTGAATAATATCATGTAACAATAATTCATGGGCAACCTTTTCAAATAATATTTTTTATGAGGATTAGATGTTTTCAATATTTTACGTTTCTCCATTTTCCAACATCAAGTCCACCATCTCTTAAGAGGGATTTTCAAATTTGGTGAACTCCAATACATATTGAAATACAAAACATGGATTGTATTGGAGGTATATAACCAACTTTGAAAATTCCTATGTTAACATTCAAAAAATGATAGACTTGATGTTGAAATATGAAGAGAATACACTTTGAATTATATATAATCTCCATTGAAAATATTGTTTGTAAAGTTTGGCCAACTCACATCATATTGTTCAATATTCCATAGCATACATTCATGAAAATGTTCCGTTACGAGAGGAATATAAAGAGTAGTTGTCTATAAAAACTCAATCATACCAGCAGATTGTGAATTGTAAAGGCAATACTATACCGAATCGTAATTTCCTAATAAAATTATAGATACCATTTGAAATAAGAAACTTGGATGCGCTTCCGAACAAACCGGAAGTGTCATACATGATTTGATACTCATAGTTTTCAACTGAAGTACCGATTATGGAGTATCCATACAGAATAACAAAGTAGATGTAGGAGGAGGGGGGGGGGGTGAATTGGTTCCGAGTCACCCGGTATGGTCTTCAGAAATGTACAACACAAAATCAATTCTTCGAAGGATACCTTGTATGTTCTTCAATTTCAGGCGAAATCCAAGATACTTATATTGGAGAAAAAAAAAGACATCAAACCGACAAGCATAGGATACTATTCTATATGCTTTATTTAATTTGCACAAACTAATGCCTCAACATCTGAAGGATTCTAAAAAATATTTTTTCTAGGAATTTGAAAGATCTTCTATAAATTCTATGCATATCCATGCTATTTTGCAAACCCTCACACGTTACAACTGATTTTATCTATATTTTTTCTGCAAAAATGATTCCGTCCCAATAACATATTCTACTCCAAATCCCCTACAAAAGAAAAAGAAATTGAGCAAGTGGTGATCACCAAACCTAAAATCACAAAATCGACATGCTCAGCTTGATATAGTGAAGAAACGGCGCAGATAATTCTCCTGATAATATGAACAATTTTTTTAAGACATGTGAATGTTAAGAATTCCTGCAGAAAAGAGCCATTTATTAAACACAAAAAATAAATCTCAGAAATTGGGATGTGAAAGACGGTACTATCACCGATCTATTTTTTTTTTCTGTTTTGTGTCGTTTTATGATTTTTAAGAAGTATCCTTCAATTCAGTTGCAAAACATTTAAATGAATCCCTCATCAGTTGTAGTGGCTATCCTGGAGGTGCCAAGTATGAAATACATTCAAAAGAAATCGGGCGTTTTACAAAATTTGTGAAACATGTCTCAGGCGAAAAGGGCTCAGTTTCAAATTTTCTGTCTCTTCATCAAATTTGAATAACGTTCTTCAACTTCGCTCCACCGATTACGAGACCCAAATGCAACATCTTGTATTCTTATTGACCCGTTTTTCTTGGGATATTTTCCGAAATTAGTGGAGCTCGTTCCCATTCATATCTCAAGCAGAAACTAGAAAAACTTATTTATTTCGATCTCTCGAGAAGTTTCACAGAAGAAAATTGTGGTAGACTCAGCATAATGAAGCCATTCATGAAGTTTCAAAATGTGCTAATATTTTTTCTGTTCAGAGCACATTCTGTAGACTTTTCATTTTCTCCTTTTGCGGCGCCAGACTATGATTCAAACTAACTCCATGAATTGATGAGGGGTTGTTCATTACGGCGTCTATCATCCCTTTATGCGTGAAAGACTTCCCCCGCTTGTTGCCACTTCCAACCGCAATTCATCTCCATGAGACCATAAAAAAGGATTACTTTCTTCAAAGGATTATCGAGAGCGTTTGTTATCTCTGGAGATCAAATTCCCCTTGAGTAAACATCCATTGAAATTTTTTTTCTGCTCAAACTGAACGCACAACCACAAAAACTCGCACTGAACAATCGTTGCCACATTTTCTTCTCCACATTTCGCATCTTGATTCCGATTGCATGAATCGAACAGGACCGGATTTGAAACTATTCAATTTTTTATTAGTGTTCTGGAAACTTGTATGACTTGAGTGCTGAATCCGTTGGATAGTAAACACTAAACATCAAGAATTCAGTCAGTTCAGTTTCCCAATATATACGCCAAGAGCCAGAGCAAAAAAAATTGGTTCATAATGCAATCTTCTACAGAATTGATTTTCTTGTTGGAAAATGTTTGGGGGTGTCCCCTGAATATAAATTCAAGTTGGCGGGACAGGGGGGGTTGAGCTTCAGCCGCCATCTTGGAAAACACGTTTTATCAAATATCTCGTGAACCGTGCATCGTACGACAAAAACAGTAGGGATCATTTTCGTAGATAATGAAATTCTCTTCAACTTTTATCCGAAACTCCTTTCCGTATAGTGCATAGGTTTTCATTTATAGCGCGCCAAACTGTTCCCAGTATGGTTATTGCTAAATATATAGTGAACGGTTGATGAAACAGTATAAATGGCAGTATTTTGGCGCGCCATAAATAAAAACCTATGCTTTTTTAGGGGCATGGCCCAGCTCTTCAGGTTGACTGACAGTCATTTCATATCTGAAGTCAAGCAACGCCGAGCGCGGTTAGTACTTGGATGGGTGACCATACAGGGAAATACCGTGTCGAAAGCCCGTACAGCTGCAGCGAAGTAGCATATCATAGCTCGCAGACAATATATCAATGAGCACAAGATATATTGAGGATATGCCGTCCTTCGGAGGGGACGTTAAGCCGTCGGTCCCGAGTCCATGGATGTTGGGCTCGTTAAAGATCCCTACCTCTGGTTGGAATACCAGAGGGTTCGGCAAAATTTCCGGTTGGGGGAAGTGTGCTCACCGGCGTCGGTGATTGGCCTTGGTAGCGGAAATAGGCCGACGTTAAATAATGAATTTAAAAAAAAACCTATGCTTTATACACAAAAAAGTTTCAAATAAAAGTTGCAGATTGCAGAGAATTTCATCATCTACAAAAACGATCCTGACTGTTTTTATCGTACGATGCACGGTTCACGAGATATTCGATAAAACGTGTTTTCCAAGATGGCGGCTGAAGCTCAACCCCCCCCCGTCCCGCCAACTTGAATTTACATTCAGGGGACACCCCCGAACATTTTCCAACAAGAATATCAATTCTGTAGAAGATTGCAGAAAAAAAGTACCTGGTTCTTGGACTAATAGGTTTCAATGGTTGAATAGTTTAGTTTGTGGAAGTTAGCTTTATCATATAATGTTGCTGAATAAACAATTTTTCGAAAAAAAAAAAAATTTGGACAAAAATTCTTCAAGTTTTTTTCGTAAAAAATTGAAAAAATTACTCAAATCCCCCATCAATAAAATAAATGATGAAAAACAATCATCATACAGGTATCACATGAATTGTTATTGATTACATTATACGAATGTGTAGTTGAATAGGGCAGAATGAAGAATGAAAGGAAACAAAACACAGTTGATAGTCACCTCAGTTGAACCGCTCCACAATAAATTCAAATTTGTTTTCTATTATCTTCACATATATGTCACATCCAAGAACTGACTCTTCTTACAAAGCTTGTCTTATGAATGATTATACAATATGATGGTAAATAACAATGATGGTAGTTTACACAAAAATACAAATATATAGAATAGAGAATCATGGACATGTACAGTAAATGAATAATAATGATATTTTTCAACATATAAACAATAATACAATCATAGCGAATCAGTAGAAGCATTATAGTACAAAAAGCCTTAAGCAACAAAATTTCCTTGAGAGAATATCTGAAAACTATGAGATCTTTGTTCGGATGAAGTGTATTATATTATTTATATTTTATGCTTTCATAAATTACATAATTTGATGTTGAAGATGATTTAGAGATTGATAAGGGTTTATTACTTCTTGCTTGGTGGATATTATGTTCTCTATCGTGCGATATTATAGACGGATTTTCCTTTTTACCTGCACAAACAGTTTCCAAAATGAAAATGCAGGCCACGGTCAATACCATGTGTCTTACAGACAAAGTCTTGCAGCGATCAGTACATTTGGCACCAAATAAAAATCTCACGCTCGTTTCTACAGGACGAATTGGCAGTTTGTTACAGTAACTCCATAAAGCCACTACATATTTCGGATGCGACGATATTAACGCAAAGAAGGTAATTTTGCCCATGGATATACCAAGTTCTTTTGTGACAACACTCAAAGCATAACCTCTCAAGTAGTTCCTTATTTGCAGTTTCTACATGATTCTCGAACTACAGTTTTTCGTCTATTGCCAAGCCTACGAATTAAATGTGGAGATGAATACTAAGGTATTCATAACTGAATTTGAATGTGAAGATGTTCGTTGCTAAGGAAATTTGCATCTAACTAGATTTCAACAATTTTTAAACCCATAGACATAAATTCTTCCAACTATCGGTATCTGAGCCTTGCCAAAGAATTGTTATCATCAGAAAACAAACAAAACTGGCCTTCGATATCAATGGTAGTTATATCATTCAGATACAGTAGGCACAGGATCGGTCCTAGGACTGATCCTTGTGGAACACATTTCTCTTCATTAAAGAAATCACAATAATGGGAAAACATTTTTAGGCGATTTTTCAATCATTATACAGTGCTTTTCAGATAAAAGTATCCACCTTTAATAACTTTTGTAATACTGGTATGTAGGAAAAATCCAAAAACACGTCAATTTATATTGGAAAGGGCAAGCATTATGGCTTATTCAAACTTACTGGAAAAGCCACCCCTTCACCCCTAGCATCATCCTTTTTTTTTAAATTACTTCTCATAGTTTTTATGTAAAATTTGGATACTCCTCTTTGAGCTGATTTCAAAAATGTATAATACTTGTAGGTTAAGTGGTTAGTTTATGAGATGAACAATTTTTCTTTCAATAGCACAAAGTTTACTTATTTTTTACTTTTACCTTATTTGCCTGTAATGAATGGGTTGTACAACAGTAATCTTTTCGACTGTGCTATTTATTCTTCTTCAAAAAAAAATTCAATGAATTGACGTGTTTTTGGATTTTTCCTACATACCAGTATGACAAAAATTATTGAAGGTGGATAGTTTCATCTGAAAAGCACAGTATATTAATGAAAACTTTCTAAACCTAAAGTACTGTTCCAACGTCAATATTATGTGGTGCATAAAGATTTGTTCCAAGGTATTCTTGGTTTTTAACCTACCACAATCTGAAAGCATAAGAATTAATATTGAAATCCATACAAGTGTAGAAGGACAGAAGTTCAATCTACCCTGTCAAGTTGTTGCGTCTCTTGAAAAACAGTTCTCTCTGGATGAAACAAGTCCAATTAATCAGCAACTTCTTGTGAAACTCAAATTTGCAAAAAGAAAATTCAATAAATCAAATTTTCAATCCTAGGCGTTAGTAATAACTGGTTATTTTAAACAGTATACAGGGTGTTATTTAAGTACGTGGTCAAACTCGAAGGGGTGATTCTTTGAGTGATTCTAAGACAAAAAATTCAAATAAACATCCGATTATGCTCCGCTTTCAATATACAGGGTGTCAACCTTCTAAAATCTGGCAGTGGTATTTGGGGAATAAAGAGGCTGAATTGGACATAACTAGATTGGAATCATCGTGTCCAGTGGCATCCCTCAACCAATATTATTGACCAATAAAATATGTACCAATGATTTTTTGCAACTTTCATATTTTTTTTCGCATGGAGCTACTGAAACCACACATTTTTTATGTCTATTTTTTTGTATTTTGCTCTATTTTTAAGAAAAATTATAAAAATAACCTCATTGCATGCCTTTTTGGTACAACAAAATGAAACTAGCAAACCATCATTAACCGGTGTGTTCTTGCATGGACATGCAGTAGCAAGCTCTATAATTATGATTGAACAAATAACATAACATGGAAGTCATCTCTCGAATTTTCAGACTTACTCTTTTCGATAAAACGCAAATGTTGACACCCTGTCTCTTGATAACGAAGCATTACAGGGCCTGTTTACGTAAACTTTATGTCTTAGAATTACTCAAAGAATCACCCCTTCGAGTTCGGCCACGTGCCCAAATAACACACTGTATAGTACCTACATGCCCAGTCCTACACTGTACCCATTTTCTGTTTGGATTATTTGACCTGAAAGCCTTTTATGAAAGACAAAACCCATTTTCTATTCTCCCATTTTTATCTGCAGATAGACTGACAAAGGAACAGATAACAAAGGACGCATCTAAAACCCTTTCGGGTATTTGGAAACTCTCATTAAATTATTTAAATTGAATGCTCTTTCTGCCTCCAGTACCAATCCAGGCTGAACCGTGAAATATTGAGTTTGTCGCGATTTCGTTATGAAATTAGTATCCATTTGCACACATAGTTTTCTCTCTTGTAGGCTCGAGTGACAATACAGTTTTCATTACTTTTTCAGTTCAAATTGTCATGGTTACGGTGTATTATTTTCTACGACGGCGTATTAAGGTCATCTAAGATGTCTAGGAAACCCTGGTGTATCTACTTATACCTGAATAATTTTGGGATAAACTTGGCGAAAACTGATTTCTTGATTTCTGAGATCGCAAATTCTTCAGATCGCTATTGTAGATGGCGATCAGTCATATACCATATGAACCTTAATTTTCAGTACAGAGAAATGTGCAACCGAATATTCTACCACTGTTTATTATTTGCCTACTGAGATTTTGACAGCCCTGACAGCCATTCAAATGCGTTTCAGAAAACGTGCATGTAACGTGGAAACCTACCGTTAACAACCTATCAATACTGTCACTGTTACCTCTACAAGTTTTTAGTGTGTTTATATCAGTTTGTAAGACTAGGACTAGACTTTCATTCTGAGAAAATTTACTTTGCCCATTCACCTGAGAATTTACGTCAATAAAGTTCATGCTAGTGTATTGAAAGTGATAGACTGTCTTGGAATTGCGGATACACACATCAGTTATGCAACGGTTCAAAATACGTATCACATCGATATTTCCTTTATTTAAACAAAACTTTGTTTTCAATATCTCATTGATAAGAGCTACAGATGTTTCCTTCCCGATATAAGACTTTCGCTCAAGCTGAAACGAATAAAATTAGCTACAACGCTACATTCATGTTATTATTTTGGGGCGATTTGTTGTGTACTTACCTTAGGTGCTGAATAAAGAAGAATATCTGGATCCCCAGATTTTGACTGACCACACAAAATACGAAATCTTTTACACATCGTGAAAAAGTACTTGTAATAACTTCAAAACTTATTCTACTTCTAAACACTGTTGAATGCGAAGACATAATTTCAGAGTTTTCATTGACAACAATAAACCTCAGAGTTACGTCAATTTGTCAAAACCGACATTTGACAGATTTTCGAAAATGCTCATAAAACGCCCCCTATACAAAAATTAGAAAGCTTCTGTAATCGTCGATTGTTTTTCGCCAAGAAATTCTAAACAATATCGAATCACTAGATACACCAAGGTTTCCTAGGCATCTTAAGGTCATCGTAAAAATAGAAAATATCTTCATTGACTAATATTAATCCGTCAATGCCAGATTCTAATATGTCAATGACAAATTATAATCTGTTAGTGACTTATTGACAGATTATAATCTGTCAATAGCGTATTGACAGATCAAATTCTGTCATTGACAGATTTTATTCTGGTATTGACAGATTGAAATATGTGATATTTTCTATTTAGTGACCTTAATACGCTACGCCGCCGTAATTTCCAAATCTGTTATGGCAATGTTGTATTTGATGGTCTCGTGCAATTCAAGTGTCATGTAAGTCTGATGCTAGCACCGCGCATGCGCTTTTTTTTTTTTCAAATTTTTGTTCAAGTAGCGTGAGATAAATTTCCGTGCAGGATTTGAACAAGTCTATAGCCACTTCAGGAAATACAGCAAGGTCATCTAAATCAATCGTGATGATGATAGAACATCAAAAAAGTATTAGTAATACATACTTTCAAATGAAAAATTATATAACTCTGATGAATGCCCAGATAGCGCAAAGACATTTCGAAGAAATCCTTAAGTTATCTAAACCTAAACATTAATGATGTCTTGAAGATGTACGTATACAGTGCATTTCTTTGATGTCCGCCGCTTTTTCTCAAAACTTTGGAACTCAGAGTGATGAAATTGATTCAAAAATACTATATTTTCAACTGAAATTGACAGATGAAAAGATGATGATGATGAAAGATGGCGACTGGACGCTATCTGGAAAAAAAATAAATGGAAAGGGGGTCTAGTGATACATCATTTTGAAGCTCCTGACGAATAATTTACAACCCTGGAATATGAAGTCAATATCTTCTCCTAATACTGAATGGCGGAACATGGAATGATTACCTGAATACGAACACATTAACATCGATATTCTTAGAAATATTTTTTTTTGCAATTGCAATATGGAAAAACCAGCAACTCTATAAGGTGGATAGTTTAATTTATGTTCATAAAAAAAAACATAAAATGTCAGTACGACAAAGAACATCATTGTTCAGTTCGAATATTCTCATTAAATTTTCGATTTCACAAGCAGATAGGTACCACGTGAACTATCTCCAAAATGGGCGATTGAACATTGACAGGGGAACTGTATTTGAATATGCTGGAAGCTACTGTTGATCCTCTAATCACCGAAATCGTCAAAGTGCACACTAATGAATTCGATAGGGATATTATTATTACAACAAGATGGAGCACTGCCACATTACTCGAGACAAGTAAGAATCCTATTGGATAATACTTTCCTTGGTCTTTTGATGGGTCAGGGAGGTCCTACGGAATGGCTAGCCCGCTTGCCAGATTTGACACCTTTAGACATTTTCCATAGGGCTACTTGAAACAAAAGGTGTAGGAAACTGAACCTGCTTCAATATTGATTATACGGCAGAGAATAATAATTATTTGTAGAAAAAACGACGTTGCTGTGTTCGAAAATGTTCGACGTGAAATATCAGATAGGCTGTTCTCATGTCAAGATGTTTGAGGCAACCATTTCGAGCATCTTCTGAACTGAGCTCAGCTTATTTCCTCAAAATTTGTGTTAAACGTCGATGTATTCAAGCAATCATAAAACGTTCCGCCATTTTGTAGCAGATGAGAATATTGAATTCATATTCTGGGGTTGTGAAGTATTATTCAGGAGCTTCAAAATGATATATCACGAGACCCCCATTCCCATTTATTTTGTTTTCAGATGGCGCCCAATCGCCATCTTGAAAATTTTATCTGTCATTTCACTCAAAATATAGTATTTATGGACCAGTTTCATTATCCATTCGTATCTCCTGTCCCTTGATTCATGCGGTGTTTTTTGAACATTACAGGGCTTCCCTTTCGTGTGAATCTCCATATATATAAATCTTTTATATGTAATGAATTCATTCAATTACCAAGTACCTGATGAAGTACATATATCTTCGGAAAGAAGGAATTTCTCCATATCAGAAAGTCGAGACGAATTCAACGAAAATGAGCTGACACTTTAGTAATTTTATATTTTTGATGAAACCTTCCATACTCAATAATATCTTTACCTTTAGGGGATCACTATCTGCACAGAAACTTAAGAAGGGTATTTTCATGTGTCGATGAAAACTCGATGGATTCTAGGTCGAAAGCGAAAAAAGTACTATTTTGAATTTTATGACGACGTTTCGATATCTTTCTCAAGGTACATCTCTTTGTTTATAGTGCGCCTTGGTGAAGTTGCAAATAACTAATCGAAATATCGACCTAAGATTCAACATTGCTATTTTTTTCGACGTACAAGCTACCAAACATCATTTTTGATGTCCATGCCCATCAAATTCATCTTGAAACAAAAATAGAAGCATTTCAAATCATACTGTACAAGTTTTTTCTTCCACAGCATTGTGTGCTCTGGCGAGTCACAAAAAAAAAATCAAGAACAACTTCAGATATGCAACAACAGCCATGTAACTGCAGTCCATATTTCTTTTATGCTAGAGAAGAGGAAATATAATAAAAATATTAATACATGGTACAACGATGTAAAAAGAATTCGAGAAGATAAACTAAATTTCAATGAAATTACTAACTTCAATATGCATTTTTGAATGGTGCATTCTAGATCTTATGGCCACATTTCTAGCGCGTGGAGCAAAATTTAATTAAGTCAATATTCATACATGTACTCGTATAACTTTTGATGAAATATCCATAGATGAAATTGATAATCAGAAAATGAGGGAACAAACCTTTTGTTTTCATTTCTATGGGGCTCATAAAGAATGAGCAGGGTGCATATTACATTTTTATACTCTCATTAAAATTCATATAATGCATGCGGAATATGTATAAAGATATTCAGGTCATGAAACAGCCAAATAGGATAGACCAAATTTGTATTTTGACGCAGTCTGAGAGAAAAATGAAATTCCGGTTTCCATGATAATTTTATCCTGTTTTGAATTTGGCATTGATTGTGGTCTATTTTTTAAACATCCTGTTAGCTGATGATACTAAGTTCAACCACTACTATTTCAAATAACCTATAAGAGAGATGGGTTACGAAACAACAAATACCGAAGGCTCAGTTTTGACACAAACTAACTCAACAGGAAACAACAAATAATTGTTTTCATTATATTCCTCCTTCGTGCGGTCAAAAATATATCGTTGAAGCATCAAGACGCCTGAAAGTACGAAGGAGTGAACACGAGATGTACGTCAGGAACAGGTTATTGCTTTCAAATTATTAGAACACATTTTCACTGCTGAATGAAATGATTAATTACAATGGATTGACACTCAAATGAAAGAAAGTAATGACTTCGAAACAGTATTAGAACATGGTGAAAAGTTCAACTTGACATATTTCGATAATGGCTACTCCTATCCTTCTGTTGTGAACAATGGAAAACTGCTCCCCAAACGAAGCTTGTTTGAACTAACCTGAAAATTCCATTAACAATATTAATTTCTTATCGAAAGTATCATTAAGCCACGAACTGTCCTCTGTTCATTCTACTCATTTATTTGACATATAGCTGAATGGATTGAATGTCACGTAGAGACTAATGCTAGCCAACTTTGAGCCTAAGTTATTTGTTTCAGAATTTCTGGTGAAACATTTTTTTTTCACTTAGGTACGCTTTTCATTCCTCTTTCTATAATTATCGAAAATAACGGTTCTTTGTAGAATTTCCATGTCGTATTAAGGAATGGCTCTATCACAATCCAGCCGCTCTTGAAAAGTGGCGTAGTGAGTTGGTAACAAGGCCTAGGCCCTAGGTCGCACACATCTCTCCATTACATCTGAGGGTTGTTCATGACGTTTCGAGTGGTCGACGATAAAATAAAAGTGGGTCCAACGTTTATAGCAAGAGCTGTGAAGTTTTCGTTGGGTGAGCCGAAGTTGGTATCTATGTCGAATTGGTGGTTTTCAGACATTCCGAATCCTTCACGAGTGAATAAACTCAAAGGTTCGAATATTTATATCAATCACTATTACAGAACCATTTTCAAATACCTAAATGAACCCTCCTCACAGATGACGATGAGAAATATATAATATATTGCACATATTATACCAATATACCTCAAAGATTACTAATATTGCTTAATCTGAGATATGATCGAATGATTCCATCCTTTTCCATAAAAAAAATTCTCTATCGTTATTTTTAATAGGTTGTTTCACAAGTGTGAATCTATAGAAGCTCGTCCAGAAAAAAAAATTTTGTTCCTAGGTACTGGTATCGATGTGAAATTTTGAAGAGGAAAGAATCATTTTAAATGATACAATAATCAGCCTTGATAAAACCAGTTTGAAATAAGACTTCTCACAGTTTTTTTTTTATCTACAGATTCACAAGCAAGGTAAGCCCGGTGACGCGTGAATCTGCGGCAGGAGATATGAATTAACATCAACTGTGAATTTTTGAAGTTTTTTAGCTCAGAATAGGAGAAAACCTTCTTCGGTAAGGAGTTCCAAATTTCACCTGTTCTATTGAAGAAATATTCCTGAGCAAGAGAGGTCCGACAGGTCTCTAAGCTCACAACAGAGGGGTGGGAATTCCGCTCTCGTCGAGTCATCCGTGTGGATACTGCCAAGGGTGGAACGACTGATAATAATTCACAGGAGTATCGATCTATAGAAGAAAAACAAGTCTCCAACCCTTCTAGGATGCTCCAACGAAATGAGCGAGTTCGTGAGCGAAGAATCACCAATTTCCTTTCTCTGAATATAAATAATAGTTTAAAAAACTAAAAAAACACGCTTTTATAGCTAACCAAACTAAAAAATAGAAAATAATTTTTAATTACAAAGAGTTTATATTACGGTAGTAGAAGGCTAAACAATCATTCATAGTCAATCAGCTCAAAATAAAATTATAATAAAATTTAAGTAATTAACAGAATAAAGTAATTCAGAGTAAAATCGTGGGGTGCTTGATATATTATATATTACAATCATTCTATCGGTAATTATCTTTGAGAGGAGACTTATGAAATGTAGTGAAATGCACCCCACGCTTTTTACTCTGAATTACTTTATTCTGTTAATTACTTAAATTTTATTATAATTCTATTTTGAGCTGATTGACTATGAATGATTGTTTAGCCTTCTTCTACCATAATATAAACTCTTTGTAATTAAAAATTATTTTCTATTTTTTAGTTCGGTTAGCTATAAAAGCGTGTTTTTTTAGTTTTTTAAACTATTATTTATTTTTCATTTTTTAGTTCAATTTATCAATTAGTTTCTAGTGGAAATGTGATATTTCTTACGAATCATTCCGCAATCTCATCATTTCATTTCAAGCTTCACTATTGCATGGGGTACTTCCTGTTAAATTAGAGCAATCAAGTTCTTCAACTCGAATACCGTCTAAAGATCTTTCACGACTAAGTGCTACATAGGCTTGTCCAGCAGCAAACAATCGCGAGCCTAGATAAATTACTGCATGATCAACTGTACAACCTTGCATCTTGTGAACGGTCGAAGCCCAACTCAGGATTATTGGCAGCATTCGTCTTTCAGCAGTTCCGTGGCTGTATTTCGCTGGGAACTATATTATATGTTACATAAATATCATATACAGTAATTTGCATGTATCAGCCTCATGTACACCTACGCATGTAAGATAAGGAATGGACATTGTGAGAACGCAACTACCCTGAAAACGTTTCTGCCTCCGTTGTGCTGTGCCGAGTGCCCGAACGAAAGAACGAAAGAGTAAGTCCGAAACTGCACGCATGCGCAGAACGCGCGCTATCTCTATCTTTTTTTTTACTCCACTACAGAGGACCTATAAAAGAGTTTATTAATCCTGGTGGTCCTTATAAGGATAATGGAAAACTATGATCAAATTATTGCATTATCATCGGTCCTTGATACGTATGCAAAGTTTCAAATTAATCAGACTTCTGGAAATTGGTGAAAATTATGCTCAAAGATTCCGTTACATACATAGTTACAACCCAAGCTAATGAAAGCGTGTTAAAATCAAAAAGTTTTGATGGATATCCATACATACATGAAAATTGTGAGACAGACCGTATCTGTTCCTTGTAGATCAGTAGAAGATAACGAGAATTTTATTATTTCTTCGCACAAAAAAGTATTCCAAGCTTTTGGAAAGAATCTTCAGCAATCGATCTCACATGGTTATCCCATGAGAGATCATTACTGATCGTTATTCCTAGCATCGAGATACTCGACTATATAGGGATAGTTGAGACACTTGGACTTTCTTTGAGAAGAGACATGCCTGGGTTCTACGAGCACAAATCCACAATGTTGATATCACTTTCCAAACTACGATAAAGCAATGTTATATGGCATAAATTGTGAATCTCTTTGAAGTTATTTCAAGCAAAACTAAGAGTACTATGAAAACTACTTCTGAGAAAATCCTTCCAAAATCTGTTTGTGTTATTTGTTTTCAGCTACAAACTATTATTTTCAACCAACCCCATATTTAATAGATGTTTCAAACCGTCCATCCTGATGGTCTCAACAAAAAAAATATTGAAGAAAAGAGAAAACGTTTTATCATTCAATTATAAAAAATTAATTTCAGATGAAAACTTAAGTGCGGCTTATCACCGTTTTTTCAATATCCTCACTACAAAAAACATCAGCTGCACCACCACTTCTTAATCTTTTCTATCACCTAGCCTATCTAATGAACTTATCTGGACCAGTGATGAAAAAAATATATAATTAATCGGGAATTTTTCTACCTCGAGAACAGAAGCATGATTTCACATTTATTGACAAAAAAGTCACACCTGCTGCAGATGGGGAGCAAAGTATGTGAAGCAATTAGTTTATTGAATATTCTATGGGAATGATGTTTTATCTTTGGAGGTCTCTACCTGCATTCGGTTAAAGGTATTGATTGGGATAACAGGCCTGAAGGTATGTACTTTGGATATGTAACTTTGTTTTTGTGTTACCTTGCTTCAAGAATATATGTTTGGTTAAATGCTCCAAATAGTAACTCCTAGAAATCGTTCAAAAATTGGGATGTCGGTTTCTATAACCCCACCCTTCAATATTATTATTGTTTTTGTTGTTACTGGAAACTTTTAATTCACGAAGATTCGAAAAAAGATTAAATATTGACAGGGAATTGAATATGTGCACATAGATAAACGACATAAGTTCCCAACCAATTGAATCATGGTAATTCTTTATAAATGTCATTCCCCCACTTAGAGGTGGAAAATAAAAGCTTGGTTATAATCAATGCGTTTGACATATCAATCATATATCATCAATCTGAATTGTTTTTCACGAGGATTGCTGAAAACAAACACTGAAATATTTGCGGCATATTCGATAATCAAAATGCACTGGCCCTGAAGGGGAGAGACCGACGTTCCGAAAATGTAAGATGATGCGGCTAATAGACCGGTAACGTTTCAGATCTGGAATCTGGTGTGAAGTGGTAATCATTGAATTTTTAGAAAAAAGTGAATGCAACATTTTTTTCAGCTACCAGGGGCACATTTTTTTTCCGAAAAATCAAATCTCTTGAATACGCCTTAAAACAAAAGCAAATGTTTGGGCTCCCCATGAATTTTATTTAAACAATAATATATTGTTTATCCAGTAGGAGAAGTCTCACATTTTTCGATAACTCTGAAAATTGCTTGATGAGGCGTAAGCCAAGTCAAGCAACATGGTATCCTTCTAGGTGCACATTCTATTTTTCCGCAAATCGTTCAAAAATAACAATATAAAAATTGGTTTCTCATTTAGTTTCGTAATGAACTTGGCTGAATAATTCACCAACATATGAATCATAGCTGTCAGAGAGTTATGTGACAGTTTAAGTGAACCATAGGCGCCGGAACTTCAAAATTACTATGGGGGCTCGGTCTCCACAAATAAATATATATGTATATATATATGCTGGCTGGAACTTCCGGTTGATCCGCGTCTGGAATGATTTACTTGTCTACGTTTCGGCTCCCATTTCGGAGCCATTTTCAAGACGGGAGCCGAAACGTAGACAAGTAAATCATTCCAGACGCGGATCAACCGGAAGTTCCAGCCAGCACATTTCTAGCCGCGGAAGCCTAGCCGATCAAATATTAATATATATATATATATATATATATATATTGTTCACTCAACAAGTCGTTATTTTTAAAAATGTAAAATGAAAAAATTTTTTCCAAATTGTTCTGTCAATCTTATGCACATGTATCAATTCGTGCACTTCAATGTAATGTGGATGAATGGTTCCATTTCTTCCCAGTGATATTTTCGGAGACATGGTTTCCAGTTTAGTTTTTATGAGTGTTTCTGATAAGAAATGTTTTTTCTGTTTGTGATGGACAAGGATTTTTCTTCTGCTGTTTTACATCTAATCTCACATTAATGTCTTGAAAAAGAAAATAAAGATTTTCGAAAGCTCGACAATTTAATAAAGAGTTTTACTATATCAGGCCAAACTCAATTTATGACTGCAACCCCAAGGTTAATTTTCATTTCATGAGGATTTTCCAAATTTAGACGGTTTTTTCAACTAGTCCAGTCAAGAGACTACCCTTCTCAATATATATATATATATATATATATTTGATTGGCTAGGCTTCCGCGGTTAGAAATGTGCTGGCTGGAACTTCCGGTTGATCCGCGTCTGGAAAGATTTACTTGTCTACATTTCGGCTCCCATTTCGGAGCCATTTTCAAGACTGAGTGACCTTGCGTCTAGGTCTGAGTTGTCTTACTGGCTGGCTATCATCCAGTGATGATAAATAGTACAATTCATACGCTATTTTTACTCGAAATTAACTGAGACAACTATCAAAGTCGTCTAGATGTTAGAAGTTAAAATAATTAGGTCGTCGGTGGGATTTGCGTCTCCCTGGTTACAGTTGTTTGACAGTTATTTTATGTTAATAAAGACAGTTTATTGTTGTTGCAACCGCAAGCGCAAATTTAGTGCGAAAATGGAAAACCTAAACGAAATTGATTCCGCGGCTAATGATGCAGTAGCACGTTTGGGGCCCTCCAAGTCCGGAATAAAGTATCGGTTAGCGTACAAGCACTTCCAAGAGTGGTGCGATACAAGAGGAGTACGGCAAGTTACCGAAGACGTTTTACTGGCATATTTTAATATAATGGAAAATGAAAATAAATGGAAATCTTCTACAATGTGGTCACGATACTCTATGATAAAATCAGAGTTAGTTATTAGAAAAAATGTGGATATAAGCAAATTTTTAAAGTTACGTGCCTTTATGAAAAAGACAAGCGAAGGATATACTGCAAAGAAGTCTAAAGTTTTCACTAAAGACGAGTTTGATAAATTTTTGTTTGAAGCGCCAGATAAGTTGTATTTAGGATTAAAGGTAAAAAAAATTATATTGCAAAGCATGTATTATACTCTATTAAATTATAAAAATATTTCAGATTGTTTTGTTAATTGGGGTTACCGGCGCCTGTCGATGCGACGAATTGGTAAAAATGAAGACTGTGGACATTGGGGATAAAGAAAATGTAATAATTATCAAAATCCCAGAAAGTAAAACACGACAAATTAGATGTTTTACGATAATTGGTCAAAACTACATTAAACTGTATAAAAAGTATGCATCACTGCGGCCTGAAAATTTCATAGAAAACCGATTTTTCATAAAGTTCCAAAATGGAAAGTGTTACCGAAGCGTCATGGGAATACATTCGATCAGCGCAGTAGCCCAAAAAGTAGCTAGTTATTTAAATTTAAACGATGCAAGCGCATACACGGGTCACTGTTTACGACGAACTTCAGCAACACTTTTAATCGATGGAGGCGGAAATCTAGAATGCATCAAACGACATGGGGGCTGGAAATCAAGCACGGTTGCCGAAGGATATATAGAGGATTCAATAAGAAATAAGAACGATAATGCTCAAAAAATTTTATACCCTCATGATTCGCCAACATCGGGAATGATTGCTGAAAGTTGTGCTCGTCCATCAGTATCATCAACAATTACCAATGCGTATCAAGAGTCGGGAACATTTTTGCACGGTTTCAATTTTGAAAATGCTTCACTAACTAATTGTACTTTTAATATTACTATAAATAAAAATGATGTTTAATTGTTGTTAATGACATTTGTATTGTTGCTTTGTGACATGATTCATATTGTTGCCATGACAACATTTTTCCCTCCGCCGTAAAGAAATGGGAAAAAAAACTGCTACCGGCGGAGACATCAAACTTTGACAGGATCAAGTTAGATAAGTAATGTCATCATTATTTGACGTTTGAAGAAAAAATGCTTTTTCGCGTTCCGAGAGAGATTATAGAACAGGCCGCTTCGGCCGAAACAAGATAATCTCGAGGTTGCGAAAACATTTCGCGGCCATTATACACAGTACTTTTCGTGCAACCGTGGAAGCTATATAATCCCAATAAACATATTGTAAATTTCAGAGAGGCGGCATTTCAACGTAAATATAGGAAAGTAAACTGTTGGCGTCAATTTCAGTGTATTTCCATGGAAATAAAACATTTATTTACCGAATTTGCCGGCTTTCACATTGGGTAACGGCCACGAAATATTACTTTGCATTTTACAACCGCAACAGAGGCTGTGTTGCGGCTGTAAAATGCTAGTTTCGACTCCAGTTGCACAAAAATGAATTCCTTCTACAGTTATTCCTCGCTGCTTGGAAACCACTAGAATGAAGGGAATGTTGTCCTTTTCTTCATTCAACTTGAGAGCTTATAACTCGATATTATTGCATAAAATATTGGATGGTAGGGGACAACAAGTCTTTCTTTTGTCGCCTTGAATTTCTCAAATGAGTATGCAATGCAGAAACACTCACCGATTAGTAGCCTACTCAGTATTGATACCATGGACATCGGTTTTCCTTCTATAAGAAATCATTTTCGAACAAACTGACCCAAATGGGTACATGATAAACGACGTAACTGATCATGTACTGATGATTTTTGCGATTCAAAAAATGTTTTCATTCTTCTAAAAGTGAAATAAACCATTGGGGTGTACTTTTCAAATTCGACACTTGGAAATTACCGCAAAATAAGTTGAATCGGGGTTCGTAAAAAATAAATTATCGCGAAAAAAACGATAATTTCAGATATCCATAATTTCAATAACCAGAATTCGTGCATGCAATTTGAATAATTTGAATAAATTCCACATTCCGTAACCATAACATTTTCATACAATTACGCCGTTGGCAATTACCGAAATGATAGCTTCGAGTTTTGTCTAGCCAGGACTTTTTTCACCGAATGATATCCAATATCCAATGATACACAAATTTTGTATCATTATTTTAATATATCGTTCATAAACGGTATGTAATTTGGTATTCAGAATATTCAAAACTATTGATTATGAGGGTATCGTAGCACAGCTCCTAGATGGAGGTGCAAAAAAATATACTTATAGGTTAGGTATGCGTCTAAGCTGTGATTAAACATTCAGATGCCAGACATAATATTCATCGTTGATAATTAGGTGATATTATATCGGTTACCTGGTCTTTTCGAAGAGTGATAGTTCAGTTATGGACTGGTCAGTAAAACGTTAGGAGTTGAGGTTTGAAACATACGGATTCCGTTTTTTCAACCTGGTGCTGCCGTCTTGTGCCAAGCAACAAGGTTCTTAGGAGCTTGAATATTTTTGTAGAGGGAATGGAGTTTGGGAAATCATTTTTTGGCTTTCTTGCATTCTTTGCCTCTGAATCAAAAACAAAAAAAAGACTACAAACATTTTCTGTGGATAGGTACTTGTATCTCATTCCAAGAGAATTGATTAAAAAAAAAGTGTCCATTTGAAACAGATGCTCCCCTGCCTATAGGCATATTAAAATATGATTTTCCAGTGTCTCAATGGATCACTTCAAGAATATAATGATATTTTTACTCGCAGTTTTTCTGTTTCTGTTTTCAAAACCTATCGAAAAGTCAATGAAGGTAAGTATTCATATATATATGTATATATATATATATATAGATATATATATATATATATATATATATATATATATATGCTTAGTTCTTCATTATATATATATATATATATATATATATATATATATATATATATATATATATATATATATATATATATATATATATATATATTCCAATATCAAGTAAAAATCATCGTCTCTCGAGGCACCACGAGAGGGGTAACAATTTACACTTCTTAAAATATACAGATTTTTTATATATGTCTCAATGTAAAACGCCTCCCATCATCATCCTACGAATTCACCTCTTTTGTGTATATTAATACATAGAATTGTATCGAATACGGCTCCGGCGATGTTGCCAAATCTAGCGATCCCCTCCACAATGCCACTATAGTAGTGGGAGGTCAATTCGTTCGTGATACCTATTTTTCGGATTCAGAATAAGTGAATCATCGTGCGTCGTAGAAGTTTTGGAAATGAGGAGAATTATGGAAAAACATATACAGAGTGATCCGTTTGAATGCTGGCCACCTCTTTGAAACTGTTATTTATTATCCGATTCAGATTTCTTTTCATTAGATAGAGCATCAACAGTTCTAGTTGAATGCCATAATTTCAAAATGATAATAAAATGTTCACGACCAACTTAATCCAAAAAACAAACTAGCGATTTGTGGATTTGTGATGCTTTCGAAAGGGTGTGAGCAAAATTTCACGATGAAATTATTTTTAAATTTCTTTGAAAAAAAACTGCTGATGGTCATAACTATTTCCTATACTAAGGAGTTACGTTTCGAAGAGATATAATTTGTCGCCATTTCGAATAATTTCTCTTCACAAACTCGACTACAATCGAGCTGAAAGGGCATTTCAAATTATATTTTCAACAAGATTGTCATCTATTTGACGACTGTTCGAAATATTTTGATGAAGTGATATGAATTCACGTATGCTGTATTTCTGTTAAAAAAATTATTTCATCGTGAAATTTTGGTTACACCTTTTTGAAAGCATCACAAATCCAGTGACGTCGTCAAATTTCATTGAAAAAATCGCAAGTATGTTTTTTGGACCTTGAAAAAAATTCTAAGTAGGCTGCGATTTTTTTTTTCATTTCGAATTTATGGCATTCCACTAGAAAAAAAAACTTCTGAATCGAATAATAAATGACAGTTTTAAAGAGGTGGTTCGCTTTAAAATGGGTCACTCTCTGTATATCAAGCTGAAAAAAAATTGTAGTCGAAACTCGGATGAACAATATTTCGCTTTAAAATGGGTCACTCTGTATATCAAGCTGAAAAAAATTTGTAGTCGAAACTCGGATGAACAATATTTCCGTGAAGAAGATAATCAGATTAGCAGGATGCAATTGTTGTGGTGTATGCTGTCGGTTTGATATTTGATAATTCGTGATCCGTTTCGAATGTCTTTAAAATATTGACTAAGTTCGCGTAATGCGAGTGAAACCCGTAGTATTCTTTAATAGTTGTAATTATTATTTATCATTTCACAGAATAGTCATTTATGAGATAATTGAGAAGATCATGCCCTTTTCTGAATTCCAAGAGGACGTATTCAGCAATGAAAGTTTGAATATCTATTTGTAGCAGGTTATTTTATATTTGACTTTATATGACTTTCAATCCGTAAAGAACAAGAAAATTTCATAAGATAGAATTGCTCCCGATATTCAAACTGACCTGAATAGGTGAGTACCTAATTCTTTGTAGAAATGTAAAGAGCCAGTGTCATTCAGGAAAAGAATTATATCTCATAAAAGTTCAACTCTCCATATAGATTAGCATTTTTCAATTAGAGATGAAACGTATATCCGGTAACTTTTCGGTATCAAAACGACAGAATTATGGAAGAGAATAATGTGAAGTAACCTCAACGTCGACATTCGAAGCTGTAGTTCAAAATCTCATAATTATTTCATGCAGTAGTAGGGGATCAGCAGATACACTTATTAAGTCACCGTACCAATCCACCACCACTTATATACAAATAACTATATTTTGGAGTCGTATTAGTGATTCGTGAAAGAGTACTAAATCATCAGATGTTGATATCATACACAGATATGTAGTGACCGTACTGATCCACCTCCGTACAAGGTTGCCAAATTTCGGTGACTTGTTAGTAGTGAGAACTTATGGAGCCCAATTCCGCTGATGAATCACTTTTGTTGTATATGAATATAAAACGGTGGCGCCGCCTGGGAAAGATACGCTGCACTCGATCGTATAACTGTAGGTATATACCTAACGAAATTGCCTCCACCAAAAAAATTGTCAAATGGCTTCTGATGACGAGAAAATGGGATTGAATAGAAAATACGCATTGATACGAATCGGCCTCCGGTTTTTCAAAGTCGCCTCCGATTTCGGAGGCGTGTTCGATGTTAGAATGTACAAATTGGAGGCGTATAAACCTTTTCGCATATATATATATATATATATATATATATATATATATATATATATACATATATAATGAAGAACTAAAAATATAATATTATATTATTAGATATTTATATTGAACACAATAATAGAAGGTAATCAATTGTATTTCTTTGAAAAATTCTACAAAATTATAATTGACGGTATAACCACGGAAAATAAAATAATGAGAAATGAAAAAATAATCTCTGTCGAGGTCAGGATTTGAACCCGGATGTTTCTGGTGATTGCCCTCGCCTTTGTCCACTTGACCACGAGGGCTCATTAGATAGGCTCGAAAATAAAAACATATCTGTTGCATTTGTCAAATGAAAAATATAATTCTTTCTATTGCATTTTTTTCTTGTCTAAGACATCTGTGGAGGAGTCGCTGGTAATTCTTTTATATCACTGCTATAAGACATTTTCATTCGATTATCGAAAATTGACTAAATTATTCAAAAATTCATTACCTACTGATTTTGACTTGACAAACGTCAAAATGCAAAGCTTGCACATCATGCTTGATTGAAAAATAATGGGTTTCTATTGGTTGAAAATCTGTATCGTAATGAAAATCTGTATAGTAATGGATTTCATTATAAAACGGTTTGTGGGCATATAAGTGTTTTATTAGAGTACGGGTGTAGATAAAAGATTTAAACTAAACAATCTCAGTTGAATTTAAACAATTTATATAGTTCAGTTGTCCTGAAGAAGGTATCAATTAGTAACGATAGTTCGACAAATATCAGATAGTTTTCTCACTTATTCGACTGCAAACCTACCAATATAAGCAATGGATTTTTGTGATGAGCAAATCCACCTTTCACGAGAAGATGCTAATTAATAGGACATGTTTCAAATAGAAGGACCTTTTTTTAAATAACGCAGAGGAACATTAGGAATCTCCCCTATACACTTGTATAGATTTCGCTATGAATTCTTGATTTCTACAGACCAAAGAAACTACTGAATTGTTGTGAGCTTGGAGACCTGTCGAACCTCTCTTGCTCAGATTTCTTTTTTCAATAGAATAGCCGAACTTTGGAACTCCTTGCCGAAAAATTTTTTCCTGAGTCTCACAAACTTAAAAGCTTCAAAGTGAATGTTAATTCGTATCTCCTGACCCTTGATTCACGTTCTTCGAACAATACAAAGCTTCCCTTTTGTGTGGATCTTCATATGAAAAAAAAAGACGAAGAAAACGTTCATCCACCACGAAAAAATGACTATCAAAGAGTACTTAAAAAATACTGCTGACACATCGGCAAAGAATTGCAAAAAAGTGTTTAGATGAATGTGACAATTTTCACGTCAAATAGCTCACTTTTTACTAGCTAGCAAAGTATTGGATTGATTGCCGGGCTAGGAATTCAGTTAAGGCAGTCAATCTACTTTCCTGCTGAGTTGAACTTATAACTTTTTCTCCGATTCTTTATAATGGTATATGTAGGATATTGTTTTTGCAAATGATTATAATACTCACAATCTCTTCAATTTTTCCTGTAGTAATAAACTAAAACAAAATTCGATAGAAATCGCGAGTGTTGGATAGGTTGGTTGTTATGAAAATGTATATTATGTTCATAGTATTAATAGTTTGACAACATTAGGGATAGTGATAGCTACTTAGAAGTACTCACTCCTCCAGTCACACATCAATCAGCAAAGTATTACTTTCGCTGCGTACCTTGTGACTACAGACAAATATCATTGCTTTCTATCATATCCCAAGTCATGGAAAAGGCAATCAATATGAAGATTATCAAATATCCAGAGAAATCAGGAATAATCAATGATCGACAATACGGTTATCGCCATCAACGATCAACCAGCGACTACTTGACTCATGTTTCTCATATTTGGCAGCATTCAATCGAAAAATTCGGAAAAACGATAGCAGTTGCACTCAATATTTCAAAAGCGTTTGATCGAGTTTGGCATCGGGGTCTCCTTTCTAAACTGCAGTCTTATGGTTTGCCTCCTCAGTTATGTGCTTTGTTGAAGAGTATTTTGTTCGATAGGTCTCTGTATGTGGTTGTTGATGGAGTATCATCTGATATTCTCCCAATAAATGCAGGTGTTCCACAGGGTCCAGTTCTGGCGGCCACTTTGTTTCTGCTTTATATCAATGATTAGTTCGAGAAAACATTTTGTTCAGTACATAATTTTGTGGACGAGAGTACTCTTCGTACAAGTTTTTCTTCCAGAGTCCCCATACCAGCTCGAGAAACAAAAATTCAAAGAAACATTCACGTCAATAAAATTAACGATGACTTGTTAAAAATAATAGAATGGGGTAGCATGAACTTGGTGAAATTTAATGCGAAGAAAATCCAGGCATGTCTCTTCTCAAGGAAAGCCGTTCTATCATCATTATTGCTACAGAGTCAAGTATCTCGATGCTGGGAATCACGATCAGTGAGTTTCTTTCATGAGAAAACCATGTGAAATCGATCGCTAAAGGTGCTTCCCAGAAACTTGGATTTCTAT
The DNA here is from genome assembly GCA_032362365.1 of Zygogramma bicolorata. Taxonomy (NCBI): domain Eukaryota; kingdom Metazoa; phylum Arthropoda; class Insecta; order Coleoptera; family Chrysomelidae; genus Zygogramma; species Zygogramma bicolorata. The sequence continues at coordinate 113,998 of JAVJAQ010002116.1, forward strand.
TTCGTGCGCATAAATACTTCACTTCCCATCAGCTTCTAATGATCTACGAGGCTCAGATACGACCTGTTTTGGAATATAATTCTCATGTGTGGAGGTCGGCACCACAACATTCATTGAGGCTCCTCGATTTTATTCAGAAAAAGGCGATCCGTCTTGTTGGTGACTCTTCGCTCACAGACTCTCTCACTTCATTGGAACATCGTAGAAGGGTCGGAGACTTGTCTCTCTTCTATAGATATTTTCACGGTCGGTGCTGTTCTGAATTCTTCAATCGTTCCACCCTTGCTAAAATCTACACGGATGACTCGACGAGTACAGAATACCCACCCCTTTGTTGTGAACTTGGAGACCTGACGAACCTCTCTTGCACAGGGATCTATTTTCAGTAGTACATCTGAGCTTTGGGACTCTTTGCCGAGAAAGGTTTTTTCTGACGCTCACAAACTTCAAAAATTCAAAGTGAATGTTAATTCATATCTCCTGTCCCTTGTTTCACACGGTGTTCTTTGAACATTACAGGGCTTTCCTTTCGTGTTAATCCACATAAAAAAAGCAGAAAATTCCTTACTTTGATACCTAGACAGGAAAGTTGATACTTTGCTGTACACTATTACGGAATACTATATAGATTATTGAGAATTCGATAGAGTCTGTTTACAGAAACTCCCAAATGATTTCAGAAAAGTTATCATTGCATTGTTGAACCAAGTCGTTTTTCGTATATAAAGTCATCAAAATGATGAGAATCATTAAGACAATGACATTTTTCAATCTCTTCTCTTCGATAAAAAGCTCGAAATATTGTATACAAACACCTATTCTCCTCAACCGATATTTCAATTAGAATAAGCCATGATTCAATATTCCTCTAGAATCATGATGTTCAACCTACTGTAGCAAATAACTGTTTTCTCGAGCAAAAAAGAAAATGCCTCAGGTTGTCACAACCGAATACAACTGACAGACAATCGTTTGAAATTGCACGACATGAGCGGAAATAGATTGCGCAGTAACTGATTATTATAGAAATGCCAAGTAACGGTGAAATCTGCAAGTTATACTTTGCCCTGAAAATCGATTTGAATGTTAGGCTGGATGGGAATGAAAGTGTCACGAATACAGGGTATTCGTAAATTTGGACACCGAATAGAAAGATAATTTTGGAGTCATATTGATCTGATATAACTTTTACGATAATTAGGATAATAGCTTTTTTGTTCAAAAATTACTCATTTAATAGACAATCTAAGAGGAAAATCAAATTGAATATTAAATGAATCGAACACATGAGGAATTTTGTCAGCTCGATATTTAATTGACTCCACAATTAACTGTATTAAGACCTGTTAAAAAATCATGAAGTAAACGAAAAAAAGTAACGAGAAATGTGAAATTTCAGTTATTAGGATTGTGAGCTTCAGTGAAATCACTCATTTTCTTCTTAAAGAAAGCTATTACTATCACGTAGTTTTTGATAACCTACTTTTTTCACTACTTCTTTCGATTGTTTTCAAGTACTCAACTTCTTTTTGCCTCTATTAGACATGTTCAAAATTTGTGCCACTCTACCCCCAGAGATTTGAAATTGATATTTATACCGAACTACATATACGAGTCATTTGGAAGGCTCACTGTTTCTGCAAGTTTTTTTAGAGAAAATAATGTGTTAATTTTACTTCTCGACACTCTTCTTTTTTTTTATAATGATACAGAGAATTTGTAGTTTCCGAAAATATTATTCATATAAGTAACAGATTGCACAAAAGGAAGAAATTTCCCAAAACATTGCATAATTATTGTAATCTACGCGAAAAGTTACTAGAAATTAAAAAAGTACCATCAAAATAATTGGATTAGTTTCCGAGATATAAATACATGCTGTCGTTTTCAAATTTTCTACAGTGAACATACAAATAATTATTTATCTCTGAAGTGGTGCTCATTTTTTATTTTTTCGACAGTCATGAATGAAGTAGCTAATAATTTTTGACAAAAAAATACTTCATCCTTAATGAACTTGGAACAATCTTCTTTTTTTAAAGTTTATGTAATTTTTCATCCTCGGTCAAAAGCACCACTGATTATTTTTTCTCCACCCGCCTGAATATGATTTTCTGATAATCATTCGCTTAGTAGAAGAAGTAGGTCATTTCAGGATATTGGTTGGTTGCCATGGTTATTGAACCGAAATGAGAAATTTTCGACCAAGTACAAAAAATGAAACCACTATTCAACCATTGAAGAAAAATATCTGGTTATTGGCAATTTTTTCGTATTTGTAATGATTCCTTACTGGAGGCCCTATCAATTCTTATTTGAAATATCAACAAACAGTTCATGCACACTACCATAAAATTCTTACTATTGAATTCAACTTTATTTATTTATACGCTAATATGCCGTTAACGTCAGGTTGGCGATGCTAGAATCTGTCGCAAGAATTTGACATGATGAAAATCATAATTCAATTGTTTTTATATTCATCACAACTTGAAGTCTTGTAGCAGAATATTCAGAATATATAATAATTGATGAAAAATGGATATTGATAGTGATTCTTCTTTCAACGAAATTAATTATACACCTCCTAACATCACAGAATCGGCGGATAATGGCTACTTACCTGTTTCTAGTGTTGAATTAATTTTTCAAAAAATCTCGAAATTAACGGTTGGAAAAGAAAATGATCTTCAACAGGTATGAAAAACGCTTTTCGTGGCTCGTAATATTGTCCCAAAAAAGCAAGCAGTTTTTGAATAAATTTAACAAATAACTTCTGTTGATGAAATGAAAATGGCAGTACTTTATTTTACTTTATTTTAGTGAAATTTACCAATGGTGAAATTATCATTTCTTGGTCTATATCGCATCGCTTCAATAAAAAAAAATTTTCTCTTTCACTAAGTACCCGCGTGAAGATGAAATAAATCTTCACCGTATACGTCTTTCTGAATTCTTTTTAAATTTTCTATGGAGTGATATCTTCGAAATTTTGGTAAAAAGCTGCCATTTTTACATATAATAACACTACGAGAAAAAATGAAATTATGGTTCTTCTATTTTTAATAACTAATTTACTTTCACGAATCCTACTCATAGTCCACATAGGTTTCATTTCTATACACCTATACTACCTGAAACACCTATCAAATTGCTATTTCAACAGAAAGGACTCCAGACTATGCGTGTATTAGGTTCTTCAATATACTACCAACAGCAGTTAAACAAGAATATAACATGACATATTCAAGAGGCTTATAATCGAAATTATAGTGGATCTAGAGCCATACTCTATTGGAGAATATCTGGGAGAATTCATCAGAAAAATTATTTCCCTTGTCTAAATAGCCTAATCTCCTGCCAGGGTATATATTGCACTCAAAAACTTTAAAAAATGAGACACATGAAAATGCACTCGAATATTTACGAATATGTTTGTGATCCCAACTTAGTTGGCGATACGCACATCAAACGCATGTGCTTTGTTTCAGTTCAGCGCTCGTATGATCAGAAAAATAAGCTGTTCCTGGATCCTGCACTGAAGAGGCACCGATAGATTCCGATCACAGCCTAGGTTGATGACTGGACAAATATCATCAACGAGCACGGACGATTAACTCATATTATCGGTTTGGCGGCACCTCGTTTTATTTGTTTTATCGGATGCCGTGGTAAATTGCCATCAGAGCAGCTTGCGTCGTGGGTTTAACGAGATCAGATCCCAACTTGAACGTTGATCAAAAATATACAACGGACAAGGAATAAAGAAACGATGTGAGTTTTTCAGAATGACTCTAGGGCCCTTTATCTTGAATCATGCGGTTTTTTTTCAGCCGTAATATCTCGAGGACAATGATAACTAGCGAAATAATTTCATCACAGGTTTCAATAGCCCGACGCCAAGAGCGGAGGGCTGTTGCCTAAAATAATATGCTTGACGAAGTGATAAAATATTATGAGCTATTTATTAATGTTGAGTGCACTAAGTTCAATTTGTTGAACTGTTTGCACATATATAATTTTTTGAATTTACACATTTTGGTCGATTGAGCTTGGTGAAGGAGGAATATTTGTTGGGATTATTTCCAGAAAAAATAAGTAAAGTGAGCCAAAATCCAGCTTAATTCCGATAGTAACCTGAAGTTGTACTGAAATTATCGGTTATGATTGCACGAGTGCATAAAAGTTACCGATAATTTTGCAAGAAAGCGTGATATCTGAAAATTGCAAGTTTATTTTCATATTTTGGCGAAAGTGCTCGAGTCCGAAGTACGAGGGCTCTTTTACAAAATATGAAAATAACTGAATGCAAATTGTATAAGATATCACGCTTGAATGCAAAATTATCCGTTCATTTTTATGCACGAATGTAATTCATTGGAATATTTCACGAATAAAGAAATTCTCAAGGAAATGTTATTTTTTGTTCATTTATACTTTCCTATATATATTGTATGGAGTACTCACCTAAACGCGAAATGTTTTTCTATTTTTGAAGTCTATCTGACATTTATTTGTGTTGTTTACTGACGTCTAGCGATACGGTTTCAAATGTGTTGTTATGGTGACTTGATACAATGCAATTACCGCTGTAAGTTTTCGATAATTGCATTGCTCTTATGGGATATTTTATATCTGAGAGAAATATTCAGCTATTCATCAATGTTCTAGGTATATTCGGTGAGAACATTTTTTTCTGACACAACAGTGACCATTTTAATATGATTCAAATTGATGAAATGCCAAAGACTTTGTGTCAACATTATGATATAAGTGCAAACTAATTGAGAAAACAGCCCACGGATAGTTATCAGTAGTAATAACCCAAGGACATTAATAATTGTTCAAAACTTTTATAACAGATTTTGAAAGATTTTTGCTAGGAAACAGACCGCAATTAGCATGAGAAAGTTCTTATGAAATTCTCGAGCATTTATCAATGTTGGATGGTTACTCGGATAGAAATTTTTCTGCTAATTTTTAATTAAAATTAGGAGAAAAACCAATTCATTCTGCTGAATTCCATTTGGTTTTGACCTTGAACTATCTACCATCTTTTGTTTTCATGTTCACAGCGCAATCCTTCAAAATTGACGCCAATTATCGACAGCCTCCCGATTCTCAACTAACTGATACTTTCTATCATTGCAAAAGATCATAACTGCTATCCATACAAATTCTTGACTGTAAACTGTTATTTTTGGTATATTTGATTCTATAATTTCATTGATATTCCAGATAGTATTACAACCAAATGATGACATTTTGAAATATCGAATAATAGTAACGGCTAAATCGAATTAAATCAATTTGTATGTATCCATGGCAATAACATAATAAAGTGAAAGGAGCCTATAGGATCTTTTCGGTTATAATTGCACGAGTGCATAAAAATTACCGATAATTTTGCAAGAGAGCGTGATATCTAAAAATTGCAAGTTTATTTTCATATTTTGGCGAAAGTGCCCGAGTCTGAAAGACGAGGGCTCTTTTACAAAATATGAAAATAACCGAATGCAATTTGTATGAGATATCACGCTTGAATGCAAAATTATCTGGTCATTTTTATGCACGAATGTATTTCATTGGAATATTTCACGAATGAAGAAATTCTCAAGGAAATGTTATTTTTTGTTCATTTATACTTTTCTCTATAGCTTGTATGGAGCACTCACCAAAACGCGAAATGTTTTTCTATTTTTGTAGTCTATTTGACATTTATTCGTGTTGTTTCCTGACGTCTAGCGATACTGTTTCAAATGTGTTGATATGGTGACTTGATGCAATGCAATTACCGCTGTAAGTTTTCGATAATTGCATTGCTCCTATGGGACATTTTATATATGAGGGAAATATTCCTCAAAATCAAACCTGTCGGAGCCGAAAAAAGAAATGGGAATATGAGGCTGAACTGAGGCTTGCTGTGTTCTTCACAATTTCAAATCAGATGAATGTGAAAATGCCGTTTAAAATTCAGTATATTTATGCCTGTCAACATGACAAATATACATTTTAACAATTGTTACTATAGATACACGGACCGAGCGGGTATTTTTCGATACCTTCCGGTTATTTACCAGTCCGAAAATGTCCCGCCGGAAATTTATCGCTGTAATTGATCGAAAATGTCCCGCTTCATATGGGATTTTAACATACGATGGAAATATTCACTATAATGGCCGGGTCACACTTGTCATACACACTACACCGATCCGACTCCGATCCGATGTCGCCCCAAGAATCGGATCGGTGCGGGATCGGAAAGGAGTGAGCACACATGTCATTCATGCTTCCGGTTTCAGCCTGATACATTCGCCACTCACCAGTCGCGTTTAAAACAATATCGCGGATGGTCCCATACGCAAAATGCAAAACAATTTTAGCAACTGCTATTCAGCAATAGTGGCACTTTGTTCAGAAAAAGAAGATGAAGGAAAGATGAAATGTGTGCGGATACCGCTGATTTCGATACACGCTGCTTGAAAAAAAAATACGCAGAAGGAGAGTTTGCCACACTTCTACCGCATCTGTTGGTCGACAGCACACAATTTTAGACTGTTGAAGTCGGCATTCAACCTGTTAGAACTCAAACTTAAGAAACAACTATTCAAGCAAGAGATATATTTCAGAAGCGCGTTACATCTTCATCTGGTTCGAACCAGCGCAGCAGTGAAATAGCCCAATAGAATATGAGTACTGCGCCTTGGACCGCTTGGCCACACCGACCGACAAGACATCGTTTGGCAGTCTCTTTGAGAGGAGATAATAATTCACTCGCCTAATATTCTATTTCACTTCAATATTTTTTCCAAAGAATATCTTTGTAGACGGAGTTTCTGTATTTGAATACCCCAAGTTCAACGTCGTATTTTTCAAACATCAGAAATTCGAATACAACTACCTGCTAGCACCTACAACTACACACCGCGTTTGAGGCATAGATGAAGCGAAGTATGAAGCAGAATTAAATTTTTTAATTCCCCCACCAAAATATGCATGTGATATAAGCTTCAGGGTTATTGAAATACCTCCCGCATGGTACTGTATCTGAATAAAAAAAAAACTCTTTTTTTCAAAGATTCATCATTTCTGAGCATGATATCGCTGTAATCATAAGGGTTTTTACCGTTCGATTAACGTAAATGGTTCGTATTGTATTACAGATTCCTATCGACGTAAAAAGTGCGGGACATGAGAATGCTAGCTCGATATACTCCAATACACATCTCAGATGCAAGATATGGAACTCTCGGAGTAGAATAACTTGAATTGATTGACTGTCGTAGAGTTAACTGTCATGACTTGCAAAGACTAAATGAGCAGCGATACAGTCATTGTCGGTATGCAGGGCCGTATCGGGTACATATTTTATTTTTGTATGAACGATAATAGGATAGACACTTCATTGGCTGTTCCATCAGCACTGCGGGAAACTCGACATTGATTAGGAATTATATTACTGCCTGCCCAACTAAAAAAATGGGTAATACTGGTCGTACAGGCCTTGAATATTTAACTTCATATAACTAATTTATCAGTAGCAACCTTGGTTAATTACAGGGAAGTAATCACTAGTAATTCCCCTTCAAATTCCATAAGCCACTCAAGAGCAAGAAACATGTGAGAAATTACCTATTTTCTCATTCAAAAATGACCCAACCGTCGCAAGGATTGGGGCGGTTTGATTTCTGGTATTATTTGGGGTATAATTTACGAAGCAAATGTCATCATAACCCAATGAATGTTTTGGTATTCTCTCTTGGTGAATATTCACCCAAATGTGACTAGATATAAGCCGTTACGGTCAGGGAATATAAAAGTTATTTAACAGGTCTAATAGTTCAAATATTAACTTGATTTCATACCGTAAGAAGAAGAATATTGACTTATAGGTACATTTAAAAAATTACGCCATATTCAATTAGAATATATGTTTTACCTATCAATAAATGTCGATATTATACTGAATTTTAGTTTTTTCTGACGATTCATTCCCAAATAATGGCTGCATATGACATTTTAAAACCATAACTTTGCTAAAAGAGTGTTTTTTGGAGAAAAAATTTATACATGTGCAATCAATCTAAATTATTTTTGCATTAAATCGCATATTCAAGGAGGCTCGTGAATTTTATGAAGGTAAGAACCATCATTTTACAGAAAATTTCGCGCCGCAAGGAGAATATTGTTGAGGAGAGAGCATGTAGCTACCGTATGACAATAATTTTTTAATTCCCATACTCATTGTCAGCATTTTATGTAGACCATAGCTGCTTCGTTATGGCTGCCAAATTATGAGAAGTTGAGATAAAGATAATATGTATATATGTATGCTATTCATATGAAGAAACATCTCTTTGTTTACTCACTCGTCCAAGGGAATAATTGGTAACAGAAAGGTTGATTTAAGCTTGGTATTTACTTATTTCTGACCAATTTCTTGTCAAAATTACTTATTTCTACCCTCAACCTATACTGAATATCCAAATATTCCAATTTTCGACGTCCAAATTACTTCGAATTTTTTCCCCACATTGGTAATTACAAAGTAAAAATTACGTAACCTAGTCTTCTTTCAGAAAGGTCGCCGACCTGATCGAAGGTAAGATTAACGTAATTATAACTAAAAATGTTAGTTGGGTGGATCATTGATCATTGTATGAGATTTTGAATCCTGCATAAAAAATGCCGGCTGTATCCCCAATGCTATCAATGCATCAAATATACCACGATCTGAAATAATAAAGAATTGGTATTGAAATATTTAGAAGGGCAGCTTTTTAATATACCCCGAAAAGTTTTTTCATAGATTAAAATATCAAAAAACAATTTCTATCAGCAAGCAATTACTGACACAAACTGAAACAACTTACATGATGAAAAACATACAAACTATTTTGTTCCTGTTTTAAATTTGGCATTGATCGTGGTCTATTTTCAAAAAATTCCGTTAGCTGATGATTCTCAGTTCAACCACCACTATTCAAAATAACCTAAAAGAGAGGTGGGTTACGAAACAACAAATACCTAACGTTCAATTTTGACACAAACCAAACCAATTTAACAAAAAATACAAATGAATGTTTTTATCAAATGCCTTCTTCGTGCGGTCAAAAATATATCGGTGAAACGTCAAGACCTGTGGAAGGGCGAAAGTAAGAACATAGGATGCACATCAGGGACAGGCAAATTGGTTGTTCTTGATAATTAGAACACATTATTTCTGCCTATGGAGATCACATAGTAGAATGCAATGACAATCAGATGACAAGAGAGCATGGCGAAAAAGATATCTGAAGGGTTATACTTACCTTGCAGTTTGAGGCAAGGTGCATCTCTATGAGTTAATTCAATATGAATTGCATCTGGCTCCTCCTCTGGAAAGACGAAATGTGTGGAATCTCACATCTTTGACATATTGTCAAAAACAAGCATAAAATAAAATAAAAGTGAATCAGTATTGAGATCTGAAGCGGATTTGGTTCTCGAAACGTTAATGAACTGACGTCTTTTCATAAAAATAGTGTATCTAGTATGCTAGAAATTCGCCCTTTTCCACTTGTGTATATTCCAAAATTACCTTCTTTTCTTCACAGATTTCGATCGTTCAACTCCCTGTTCAATATTATTTTTTTTTAATCTGATGAGTCTGTCGAAAAATTCCAAAGATATAAAATGATATAGATTTTGAAATTTCAAGAGTGTCCTTCAACAGGGAACGTTATCAACTACGCTATAAAACATTCAATAATCGTGGTGTTTTTGTTGTTGATATTGATTTGGTGGGAGCAAAACTTCCCTGCGAACAATGAAACCTACATAGTAAGCATCTGAATATCAAAATTGATGAAAAATTATGGGATTTTGCTTGTATTTGAATTAATTTGAAAATGATTTGTGCTCGTACTGTAAGGAACATCCTGTTTGAATCACCCCATAGCAACTTCCCTCAAAATATATGTCTACAAAATAACAACAGTAATTCAATGCTCGTCGTGGTATTTGCCAGGCGATAGTTTATAAGTCACTGGGTCTGTCCGACCATCAATGGGATTTCATTGTGGCTGATTTGCCAGGGGAGAAGTTGTTTGCTGACAGCAACCTTAATCTGCGGATAGTTGATACCTATTGATCGAACAGTCCATTAATTCATTATCAAAAGTCTTCGAGTACTCTCAAAGAATATATCATGAAGTTCTTCGATAATTTGCGATTTATTCCCGCTCATATAACTCAGGGATGGTCACACATTCCTCAGAGAGATTACGGAAAAAGCGAACTATTCAATACTTGTAACATTGAAAAAAAACTATCTTAAATATGGGCTTCGTCACTAGAGGTCATCTGGTGACCTCCTGGGTTTGCTACGCCTCCGATGACTTGCAATAGTCTTCATTTTGTACGATTGGGAGCCAACACCAAGCTGTTAACAAGGACACTCAACCAGAAAAGCTACTCAAATATTATACTCTCAATAAACTAATGGTTTGTCTACAACATGGAAAAGGCTTATTTATCTAATAGTTATATTCACTCCAACTTCCATCACTTCACACAGTTATTGTATAAAGGAGTGCTATATTTTGAAATATCTTCTTTCCTTCGTAGTTCACCGAGTTTCTAACCTACCACAATCTGAAAAAATAAATATCAATATTGGATTCTATACAAGTGTAGAATGGTAGACTTCTATCTACCACGACAAGTTGCTACGTTAATTAAAAAACAGTTCTTTTTGGATACAAGAAGTCCAATTAGTCAGCAACTTCTAGTATAACTGAGTCCACCCTTCTACCTTCGTATAGATTTCAATATTCATACTTATTTTTCAGAAAGTGGTGGGTTAGAAACTCATGAAACAACGAAGAAAAGATTTATCTAAGACAAAAAAGTATATTTCAAACAGTACTTAGTTTCTCTCATTAGTTGCCTCAGAGTCCTAGTTCTATTTTCATCTGTAATTTGCGCATGTATTGAATCAAATTACACTTACACGTCGAAGAGTTGGAATTTTCAATAGTGGAAGTGGAAATTGAAGTGAAAACTGCTTTAGCATGAATATCGATGTCAGGTTCTCAATAGTCAGCCATACAACATACACCCAAGGTAACCAACAACAATATCGTCGATCTATCGTAAGAAACATATGAATGTCTGCTGGTGAGTGCTATCTGGAATCTATAACAGTATTTTCACATTCACATTTTTGATTGGTGGTTGACGTGTAGTCGATAAATGGTAATATTTTATTACATGTACAAGTACAAGATCATCTTTCACGATAGCCACAAAAATACAAGTTGTACTCGATACACACTTGCATGTATCATGTTTTGCGTTGTTTATTTTCGAGGGACTGACATTGAGATAGCAGTATTTTATTCTCCGGTGGGGAATTCGTGAAAGGATGCAATTAAGAAGTCATTTATCATACGCATGAGTCGAAAGCGGGAATAGGAACATGTTTATATAATTGCTGGATTAATGATGAGGCGATAAGAGATGTTTTCTTTTTCAAATTATCCCCTGGAAGTCGATAACTTCTGAACGGGCCTTTTGTTCGTTATATTTAATGAAGCTGGATGGACTACACGTTGAGCGGGATGTATTCAGTTCTCTTTCTTCACACCGGATGTTGTCAAATTTTTGAACAGACTGTGATGATAGCAGTCTACATCATAGAAGTTAATCTTTCCGAATGTTAACAGCGTCTCAATCATGAAGATTATTGTTTACTTTCCGACATTGTATACGAACTTTGATAGGTACGATATCAAGATGTCTATCAGAATTGTAATCAATACGACAATACTAAAATATATGTTCGCAATGCAATAAGTACTTCAGTAGTATTTGAATATGAGTAATTGTTTTTAGCAGATGTCATGAAAAATAGTATATCATTCAACGAGCGTATAATTGCCATTATGTAGAGTACTATACTTTGTCCACGACTATTCATAAACCATACAATTCAAAACAATATTGGAAAGAAACTCGTTATACTCCAGCAAAATCAATAGTAGATTATACCAGGAGTCAATACTGATAGCTTTTATTCTCAAGGAAATTTTACGAAACGAGCTGAGTCATCTCGCTGAGTTATATTCCGAGAGAATAATAGTAATTATTGCGATATACTCTACTTCAATTACGACAAATTCAAATATTATAAATAAATGATTCTTGTTTCATTCAATAGCGATATGGAAATAGAAAATTCAGAGAGCTCAAGCTCTGATAATGAATCTTTAGAGAATATAATGACTGAAATTATGATCCTCAACAAAATTAGAGGTCGCATAGAAAAAATACCAAGAATATAAGGGTACATTCAAAATGTAGTGGGTTTTTACACCCCTAAGATCTTCAAACAACATTTCAGGCAAGTGCGAGTAAGGCTTGCAATGTCGAAAAATGGGGTTCCCGCAGATTTTATTGAACTGCTGGATTCATTTCAATTCAGCATCAACTTGTACTCGAATATCTTCCAGTACAACTCGAAACATTTTTGATAATTTTGCAAATGCAATGATCTGACAACAAAATCTGTTATCCGTTGACGTTTATTCGAACATAACCTAACCTGACTCAATTTGAGGAATACTGTGACTACAGGACCACTTATGCACAGCAGTAGCACCAGTAACTTTTCAGTCTCTAACAGGGTACCTCAATAATTGGCGCGAAATAATTGCCAGTGAATATCAGTAAAATCGGAACGACTGAATTAGCTGGACAGTACTGTTCAAGAATGTCGGAACATGACATTAGTCATATATAATGTATAACTGTTATGTAAAAAAAATATATTATATTACGATATCAAATTCGTTATTGGTAAATCTTTCTATAATGCTATAGCAAAACAATAATATAATATATGAATCATGAATCTGTACGTTGCAGATACATTGCATCAACATTACCTTTTCAATATTGTACATTGTATAGTAGTTTTCACAATGAATGGTATTGACTGAAGGATTATAATAAAACCAATTAGACCCTTAAGTTGTAGAATCCGAGATGCACATCATAAATGTAAAAGGACCGGATTCAGGTAATTTTGTTTCTCAGAAAGGGATTGTAGAGGATTACAGCTTACACTGCTTGTTCATTTCAGTCTTTGTATTTCATTGGAAGTGTTCACTTGTGTTACGGCGTGCAATAATTTTATAACATTTATTTGTCATTACAGACATTAATAGCAAAGATTTTATACCCCAACGTACAGAATAGGCAGTATGTGGCGTCCGTGGATAAAAAGTAATAGTGCTTCTTCCAGTGGTTCGTTAGAGAAGAATCACTTATCTTGTGACGCGAAAATCATTATAAAAAATGTGTATAGTTCCTTACTTCAGCAAGGATATAACGCGGGTGGTGCAGCAAAAGTAACCAGTGATTTGACGAAGGTGCCTCTTACTTCAGTTAGACGAATTGTTGAAAATTCCATGGAATCAAGAAAAAAGCGTAAAGATTCCGGTGTCACAAAAAGTCTAGACGACTGGGAAAAAGATTTGATAAGGCGAAAAATCTACACTATGTACGATGAACAGCGTGTCCCTACAATCGAAAGTCTGAGACAGCGGCTCATCAATGACGAAACTCACATCAACTGTGGCCTCACTACTCTTTGGCGAGCTCTGTCTGCGATGGGCTTTGAATATCGCAAAATTGACAAGAGACAAGTAATAATGGAGTCCACACGTTTAATAAACTGGCGTTCTGAATATATAACGTCAATAAGAAAATACCGGTCTGAAAATCGGCCAATACTCTACCTCGACGAGACGTGGTTTGACACGCATGACACCCCTTCCAAAGGATAGTCTGATTCCTCTGATAAGTGTAAAACAAAAGCACCATCAGATAAAGCGAAGAAAATCACAATATCACACGCAGGATCAGAAAATGGTTGGATCCCAAACGCTATATGGCTTTCTGCCAAAAATATTAAGGACTCTTGTGGTGATAATCAAGAAGATACGACAGCAGAGCTTTTTAAAGATTGGTTTAAAAATTGTCTGTTACCCAACATTCCGCCAAACAGCGTTATAGTAATGGACAACGCAAGCTATCATAGTCGACAATTGCAAAAAATTCCTGGCTCAAAGAATACGGAATTGGAGATTCAATACAAAAAAAGAACTTTCACGAGTGCTGCAATCATTTTCTTAAAAAAAAACGTATGTTTGTGATACAATCGCAGAAGAATTGGGACATACAGTGTTAAGACTACCTCCCTACTACTGCGTGTTCAATCCCATAGAGCTCATGTGGCACCAACTTAAATCGAGCGTGCGCGGAAAAAATACTTCTCCGACTTTAAGTGGTAGTGTGGTAGAATTGATTAGGAACTGTATGAATGACATTCCTACCGAGAGTTGGAAAAGTTCTGTTAGTCATGTTATAAATGTTGAAAACTCGTACCTTTCTGTAAATCAATTGCGCCAATCATAATTAATTCAGATGAGGATAGCGATAGCGCACTGAACTAAATATAGAATAGAATTGTAACATTAAAATAAATTACTTATATATTTCCTACATTATGCAAAATTCAAATTTCTTAAGTAGGAACGACCCTGTAGCACATTTGCATCTTTTACCAGATGATTTTCTACACAATGGGAATAAATCGTGTAGTTTATTGCAGTTAATGAGCCAATACCATTTACTGTGAAAAATACTATAATGTATCCCACCGTAGATTTCCCTATTACATCTTCATAACATACATATTGAAGATACATTTTGGAATTGCGGAATCATTGAATTTTCTAGTAGTCTAGTTGCTTTACGATTACTGAGAGAAAATTCAGGATTAGTCAGTTGGTGTTCATTCTTAATATACAAATGTAATAGGCCAGTTCTTCATTCATAAAAAAGAACTTTTAGTCTGTTTACTTTTTTTAGCGTTTCATAAATAGACGAATACGCCTATCGAAATGTAGTCCAGACTATATACAGTGAGATTCAAAACTTCCACCACATGAAAAACTTTTTTATTATCGATTTGTCAGACGATTTTATTTAGCATGAAAATTAGTGTATTGCAGAACACTTTCATATGAGTTGTCAAATTTTCAAATTTCCTAACAGTGTACAGGGTATAAAAAAATTGAATTTTGATTAAGAGTATACTACCCTGGATGTGATTCTACATTTAAATATTGATTTCAATTCTGAAAAACTCCTTTGAATGAACTTTCTGATTATGTCCAAAACGAGATGTGGTTTACACCTGATCGAAAGTCCTATTTTTCGTTCTCCCCTGTACACTGTTCGGAAATTTAAAATTTTGACAGCTCATATGCAAATTTTCTGCAATACACCCATTTTTATGAGGAATAACATGTTTCGACAAATCGATAATAAAAAAGTTCTCCATATGGTGGATATTTTTGAATCTCACTGTATATAATAGCCTGCACCACATCATGATAGGGAAGCCATTATAGACGTATTCAAGAATGTATGAAACCCTATATAAAAATTATGTTTCATCCGATAAACAGATGGGTGGAGGTCGACCTCTATTTCTCCTCTTGGACTATTTCAATACTTGTCAAGTTGACGCAACTTCATTGCCTATCATGACATATAGTGTCCAACTGAATAAATGAAAGTATCCTTCCGCAAGGACCTAACATCAGCCACTATTGAATGCTATTTACAAATTACAAATTACCTCTAGGATGTCACGGTTGCAAACTGACATCAAATTCCCCCTTAGGATTTTTATATATTTCCAGACGTGTAAATACTTCAAGGATAGCTCTGTGAAATACTGTACACCAATAAAATATCCTGAGATAGATGATCCTTAGCCCAGTTAGATATCATTTATATTAAATTTACCCCCTATGAGATGGGCCACCCTGAGCAACACAATGCTACTCATATGGAATAATCACCATATCAATACTAGGACCACTTTTCTTCATTATATACACGGCTGATATACTTACTTCTGTCAAACACTGTAAAATCCAGGCTTATGCTGATGACACACAATTATATCTAAATTTTGACTCTGATGATTACTTGGATGCTCCAACCCTCATTAACGATGATCTCTGCCATATAAAAAAGCTATCTCAGCAACACGATTTACAACTCAATACTGAAAAAACAACTTTAATGTGTTTCGGAAGTACAGTTAAAAAAAACTTATTCGAGAAAATTTACAGATCAGTATTGATGGTCATGTCTTAGGAATGGTGGACTCTGCGAGAAATTTAGGTGTACACCTAGATTCTGAACTTAGATTTTCCGCACATCTGAATAACCTAATGAAGAAAGCGTTCTCATCCCTAAAATTCCTATATTGTAACCGCCATTTTCTGAGCATGAAGTTGAAAAAGACTCTGTGTGACTCACTAGTGCTCAGTCACTTCAACTATTGCGACTTTATATACGGCCCTTGCCTCCTAGCTTCTGATATGAATAGAATACAGATGGTCCAGAACTCATGTGTTCGTCTTATACACGGAATTAGAAAATACGATGCAATCTCCCAGAAATTTAAAGAAACTAAGTGGCTCAATATGAAGAACCGGAGACTGCACCACCATGGAAATTTCATTTTCAAACTAATGAACACAGGACACCCATCCGCTCCAAAAAAAAAAGCTCATTCCTCGCAGTAAAGTACATTCCAGAAATATTAGATTCACCAAAAACTTTACAATGCCACATCATCGGACCGCCATGTTTCGGAGATCATTTGTGTTGAATTCAATACAACTATTCAACAACCTTCCTGACCAATTCAAAACTTTCAACATTAACAAGTTCAAATATAAATACAAAAAATTCCTACTCGAGAACCAGTGAACGAACATTTCGCCTGCGCCCCTACTAGGAATGAACCAAGAATAACCCTGCCCATAATACTGTTACTCCTATAGTTATAGCATAAGAACCCACTTACTATTTACCAACTGACACCCTGTATGTGAATCTGAGAGCATGATTTGGTTGAGTTTGAGTAGCTCTAAGCTAGACTCCGCCAAAGTCATTTACTCTCATCTGTGTAATCCACTACTGTATATTTGTTAATAAAGCCGATTTATTATTATTATTTCTGTCACGTGATATGGATACCCTAATTGTATCGCTAAATACTAATGCTGTATTTTTATAAGGTATCATTTCATACAGCAGCATCATTCTACACAAGATTCATGTTGTTTGACCCACTGAGAAATGCTCTGTCCTTGCAGTCTGTACGGGAAATACAAAGGCATTTTTACATCGTCGGTATTGAATCACCCAAACGTTCCTGAATTCTTCCCCAGTAGTCCTTCGCATTCCGCTCAACTTCCTGCTGTATTCCTCACATAACAAATGTGAACTCAGCTGTATTGAACCGCCTGACACGACAATAACAAGTGGGCCGTTGTGAAGAAGGCACAAGGTGCTCACACGGATGCCAACCATTGGTTGACATATCACGTTGCTGCATCTACGACCAATCGCAGAAAGGGGTACTCAACTAACTATGTAATTAGTAACACTTGGGTACCAAAAATTAACGAGTAATGATGGCTCCGAGAGTAATTGCTTCGAAATGCTATTGAATGCAGTTGGAATAATAAACAGTGGAAATGAAAGACAGCTGGTTGGGGAAGAACGGTGGAATCGTGCAATTGAAGTTTTTTCTTACGTTATGTAGTCAATTGACTACTGAGTGCCATCATTTTTGTTTTTTCATTAAGGAAATGCAATTAATGAAGTTGTATGCCATTTGATGAAGTCATTTTTTGTTATTTGATGTTCAAGTTAACGCGAGAAGAATACAAAACATCTACGAATTACGGATTTTATTCCTCAATATATATATATATATATATATATATATATATATATATATATTATTCACACTTGTTTATTTTTATTTTTTTTATATTGAGAATTTGACGAGAGTTTGGAGTATCAATTATTATGAGATAAAATTAAATTGAGTTTTCTATAACTTGAAGAAAATAGAATTTTGTTAGAAATGAAAATTTTTTTGTAGAATATTGTTATAAATTTTCAAATTGTAAATATGCCCAGTAGTTTACCTTTAACCTGTATTTATGCCTTTTTTTCTAGTTTACCTCTTTTTCTGGCTCAGTCAGACGCCAATGAACATGATGAACTCCTTCTCAGCGGTGTGTTTTCTGTGAAATGCAGCACTGCTTCTTAATGTCATATATTGTTATTGAAAGAAAGAACCATGTGAAATGTTTTCAAATCCAATGTATAACCAATTTATATTGAAAATTCAGTACCTTTCTCATAAATTTCAAGATTTCAAATATAATAACGTTTCGATCAAATAATTTTCTTATCTTTGAGTTCCCTGATCTAAGAGAAACCCAACTTATATACTGTGAAACCAACAAAAATATAAATAATGAGATTTGGAATGCTCGGTGCAGGTTCGAAACCGTTCTAGATAAAAATTGAAAGATTACTGAAAACGAATACTACCCAAATGTTCTCACCGCGAAAAAATAGTTTCTTAGGTTATATTGTGACGATGGATTGAGAAATAAAGTAATGGAGGTCGAAGATTGAAATAAACACAGGGATAGAAATGTTCCCTTGGAATAAATTAAACAGGATATGGATTAGTTTTGTGGTACCTGGATTTCTGCTACCGTCATTCTTACTGGAACATGTGAAACTGACTTTTCTGGTACGTACTCGTTTTCCTTCCCTTTCTTATGGTTGTTAGTCTTTGCTATGATATCATCTGCTCACTTATGTTTTTCTTACCACTTTTTCTTTCCGAAATTCTTTCCAGCTTTTCGGAAATCTCACGTACCCCCTTCTCGTTTTCTTGCTCCCCGTTGCTATCACTACCTTTCGATTTGAGGAGTCCCTTTCACAGGCCACTTATTATAATCTGATTTTTCCTTAATACTATTTACAAACGATTATTATATATTGAAATCTGATTTTCAATAGGTTCCAAATGGTATTCTATTAAATTCTTATTTATTTTTCAATTGATTTCTTTCATTAAATTCCTTCTAATTACTAATATTGAGTCTGTTATTTATTCTATGTCAAAGTTTTGTTTTATGTTCATGTCTGGTCAGTGGAATTCAATGTTCAGTGTGTTTCATGTTGGTCTTGAGTTTTCAGTAAGTGTGATGATTAATTTGTACTATTATTTGTATTGCAGGTTGTCTAGTGTGTGGAGCTGTTCCTGTCTTGTCGTTTTCTGCTGTCTGAAATCATACCGCAGCTGAAAAGTTCCTCAAATAAGGATATTGGATATTTGTTCTATGGTTCTTGTTATTGGTTGGCCAAAGTGAGCTAGACATATTGTTGGTAACGTATAACTACTCAATATATTTACTCTCTCATAATTGAAATTCACAATTTCACATTTCTCTCTTGTTTTACAAAACCAAGCTTTCATATACATCGTACCTGAAATATCTGATATCACTGGATGACATCTGTACTTTCACTGATATTGAATTGTATGCTTGCTCTTCTCATAACACAACTAGGAAAATTATCCCATGAATGAACTTCATCAAACACTGAAAGAATCTATCGACAAAACCGTTTAGTGAAACCACCAAACTATCCAGTTTATTCAACACTAGAAAAGAACACTCGAACCGACTCCGTATTTACTTTACGGTGGAACAGCCGGTTTCGATGGACCATTGATTACACAAGATCGTCAGTTACAGAAGAGACCACTCCAGAGTTACAAGATCCTTGTCAATAGCCGACCTTCAGCCTCTCAGCTGCCGCACTCGAAACTGTGAATGACATAACAGTCTGGAGAGCTTCTATGCACTGTGGAGGAAATCATTTTGAACCAACTTTTGTTGACGTTCCATGGTTTGGCAACTGAAGACTGTCACAAATTTGAAACGTATCTCGAAATATACGGGGTAGTACATATACAGTGTGGTCCATTGGGTGTGAAACAAATGTTGTTTTTTTTTTAACTGCACAAACAAAACCTGAATACTACCAAAAGCTGGTGCATGTTCAATAACTATATTCAACCTATGTGTTCAAATTCATATTCAATAGAGGACATGAATAAAATACTTTCAAGTACTTTTTGAACATCATTATTTTGTGGTGGATCGATATTTGTTCCGTAGTTTCCTGGGTATTTTAACCACCACACAAGTGTCAAGAAAGGTATAGTAGAATGTCTTCATGATAGAACAAAAGTTGTATGTAACTCACAAGAAAAAATCAATGATAAGATAAACTTCATAAAATCAGTATTGAGAGCAAATGGATATTCAGAAAAATTAATAGAAAAAACTTTTGCAGAAATTGAAAATACGAATACAGTCCACAATGAAAACATACAACCTACACAAAATACACAATCTATATCAAACATCATACCTTATGTCCCTCGTTTGTCTGAAAAGATGAAACGGATCGGCAACAGGTATAATGTTAGAACAACATTCAGAACAACAAATAATTTAAGGTCAATACTGACACATACCAAACCAAACAACACAACAGAAAACACAAAAAATTGTATTTATCAAATTCCTTGTTCGTGCGGTCAAAAATATATCGGTGAAACGTCTCGACCCTTGGAAGTGCGAAAGAGTGAACACAAGATGTACATCAGGAACAGACAGATAGGTGGTTCTGAGTTATCAGAACACATTCATACTGCCGATGGAAATCACACAGTAAAATGGAGTGAAACTAAAATTATGACGAAAGAGAGCAAAGGCAGGAAAGCTTTCATCATGCTCTCTGGTAAAAAATGCATATCTATGTCAATTCTTATCAAGAGATAATATCCAAAATCGATACCAATGATTATTTAAAAATATTTCATATAAATATATGTAGCATAGCTCAGAATCTTGATGAACTTTTAATATTTCTAGAGAGCCTCCCAAATGAATTTGATATCATTGTTTTGAGCGAAACATTTCAATTGAATGATCTAGATATCTATCGGTTGTATGGGTATGATCTCTTATATAATAAGGGAAAGGTAAACAGAAATGATGGTACTGTTATCTATATAAAGTCTACGTTCAACTACACCTACAAAATAAAAAAAATTGACCTCTTCAATGCGCTCAAAGTTGATATCAAAATCTACAACAAAAAAATAACACTTACAGCAGTATACCGATCACCGTCATATAATAAAAAAGAGTTCAACAATAGCTTAATAACTTACCTGATCAGATTAGAATATCATGATTTGGGAATATTCATTGGTGATATCAACGTCAATATCATATCAACAAACACAGACGATACTATAGAGGAATACTTAAATATTTTCGACCCAACGGATATATTTCACGAATTAATAAATATACACGTCCAGCATCTCAGACTTGTCTGGATCATTGTTTTGTTAAGGCTGATGGAAACGAAATAATTCCAATTGTCTTCAGGCAAAATATTACAGATTATTCACCTATAATAGCAATGATGAAAACAACCAAAATCAAACAAGAAGGGGAACAACCCCAAAAAAGGTATTTTGTAGACTACAAGTCACTGAATACTGATTTGAAGAATGAAAAGTGGCCGAAACATCAACAAACAGTGATGTTGATGTGGCATTTTCCATTTTTGTTGAGAAGGTTGAATTTCACATAAGCAATAATACAAAAGTTCTGAAAAGAGAAAAAAACAATAAAAAGGAGAAAAGAATGGATGACAGGAGCTTTGCAAAGATCAATACAAGAAAAAAATTATATCTATAAAAACGGCTTGGACGAAAAAATGCCGGCTCTCTGTAATTTCATTGACTTCGCCAAGGCTTTTGACACGGTTTGTCATGAGACCCTGTTGAAAAAACTGAAAATAAACGGCCTCAGAGGCAAAGTGTATGATTTACTGAAATCATATCTAAAAGATAGAACTCAATGTGTCCAGATAGGTGATGCTATGAGCTCTGCGAGACCTGTCACATACGGTGTACTCCAAGGTTCTGTTCTTAGTCCACTGTTGTTCTCCGTATATATCAATGGACTCCTAGAACTTGATCTCAGAGGAAAAATCATAAGTTTTGCTGACGATACAGCAGTGATTTACCGAGAAGAAAGTTGGCAGAAACTAAAGGAACTGGCAGAAAAAGAAACTGAAATTATCAATAAATGGTTTTAATTCAACTCACTGATAATGAACTTCAACAAAACAAAATGCCTCCCATTCACATCATACAAAAACGCTTTACCTGAGCTTGGACCAATCACAATTGGAAACACTTTCATTCCAGATGCTAAACAAATGAAATATTTAGGAATTATAATTGATCCACATTCGAAATGGAACTTAAAAATTGAAAACATAGTGAACAAAATTAGAGGACTTTTATGGCGATTCAAATACTTGAAAAGTTTTCTCGACACCCACCAACTGAAAACATTATATTTTTCGTTGATTCAGTCCCAGATCAGCTATGGCATATTAGGATGGGGAGGTGTGTACGATATATACCTGAACAACTTGAATATAATTCAAAAATGGATTTTGAAAATAATTTATAATAAAAACCGTGGATATTCCAGTGATATGATTTTTGAGATCAGTCGAGTCTTGGATGCTAGATAATTATATTTCTGGGAAGTTTCACTGAATGTTTTCAAAGGAAAGATTAAGAAGAACTCTCACTCATATGGAACTAGGAATATATCTAAGAACTACTACTACCTAGAATGAACAAATCCATAGGTTGTAGATCGCTATCATATCTGGCACCTAGAATCTTCAATTTCATACCAGATGAATTACGAAAAAATAAAACCCAAAATAATTTCAAACGTTGCTTGAGACAATGGCTGAGAAGTCAAACATGGAATATAATCCATGATATGATAAACCAGAAGTGAATTCAATAACACACTGATAGCTTTTTATTTATTTATTTTTTTCGATAGTATTATCACAATGATAATCATTGTACTCGATTTTGGACTGTTATTGTTCCTGTTTAGTAATGTAAAAATGTAGTTAGCTTTATACTCACTTACACCTCACCACGCACAAGGGATATTTTTGTTAATATTCCTTCAGTGGTTTCTTTTCCGTTTATTAGCATACTAGAGTCTGTATACCTTCTCTGTATTAATCTGTAATTTTCTAATAAACGTTATTATTATTATTATTATTATGAGTTCGCTTGATATGGATCGCGGATGGCTACTTCTCCTGAAGGACAAAACGTTATGTCAAATTGGAAATATTTGACAAATGTCAATTACCAAGATTGCCTACAAGAGATATTTGGATTTGTACAGGAATTTCTATATCAGTTTTGGGAACGGAAGCGGATTCAGTTTCCGAAACGTTAACGATGAGTATTTTCATATATATTTTATATATATATATATATATATATATATATATATATATATATATATATATATATATATTATTTCTTATTTATTTTTTGATAGGCAAAATTTGAGTTATATAATTCTTATTTTTTCAGATTATGGTAGGTTACAAACCTAGAAAACTACGGAATAAATACTATTTTGTAATTTCATCCACTGTTTTTTTTGTCATATTTCAGTACATATCTTTCCATCAAACGACAAATCATATCACAAAGGACAAATTGTCGAGCATTCGATTCCGATCGGGTTTTTACGAATGACTTTTTTTGCGTTTCATCCCTCTTATTATTTCCCTCGTATATCGAATGACATCATGGGTACCCGCAAACACAGGGACTGTTTTCGAATGATCATGTGACATATTATATACCTCCGGTTAACCGATATTGGTAGCTATTATATTCTCTGGTTACCTACACTTAAGGGTTTCTTTCTGCGATGCAGAGACATCGATTTCGTACGAGATAAAGGGCCCATGACAAAGGCATGTGGACAAAAAGGTGGGCTGTTAATGGAAGGCCAAACAATGTGTATATTTTGGGAGAATTTCGACAACAAAAGTTCGTTTCATTCTCAATGACTTGAGAAAATATATCGCATTTTTCGATCTAAGATCGGTCTATACTATGAGTTGTGGTTCTGATTCTTCGAATCAATAAGTATGTGTGGTTTTATCTGATGCAAGCCACATATCAGGTGGGCCAGGAAGGACTGATAGGGCGGGTAGAAGAACTGAATGCATACCAGGTGAATGGAGGCTAGCTGAAATTTAAAAAAAAATGTTATGAAAGGGTTTCAACTGGGAGCATCTATTTTGAATTACTTAGTTCAGATCAGATTAGATAAAAAAAGCCATCCGGATCCTAAGCGTATTAAGAGATGGAGCAGAGGTTGGTAAAGCTGAAATATTTTGGAACCCTGGTGTTGGAACTGATGTGATATTTTTTGAATTTTTATGCGACACCATTTACACCCTGTCCGTTGTCGATTTCATCGCTAGATGACTCCACCTGTCAGACATTCCTAACATCCCCATATGATTTGATGGTGATTCAATTTTCATTTGAAATTCGAATTCGAGTTGTCTTTTTGTTTATCGTAGTCCTACGTGGCAGGCTATTCGAAGTTTTTGTTGTTTTTCATTCAGTGTTACTTATGGCTAATGATTGATTCTTGTGAGATAGAAACACCTTTGTGCAATATGCCTACTTTTTCCTTTTTGGTAAATAGCCACGATCATATGCAGTCCCGAAAAAAATAATGTATGCATATACATATTATCATTCACGCAATGATTATAAAACATTATTTGATTCTGAAATTTGTTTTTATTAAGAGAGGAAGGGCATATTTCGCCTTTTTGTACTAAAAACCACACGCTACTCGTTACCTTCACACTTCATTTCACCTTGTTCCATCTATTACGATTATTCCTTTTTAAAGTGTAAAAAACTCGATTCAAGATTCCTTGAGGTTTTCAAGAATTGGAAGTATATGGTCAACAAATCAATCGACTGTCTTTTGGTTTCGGGCAGTCAACAAAATAGCTATAATTTAATGTAATAATCATTTTACGA
Source organism: Zygogramma bicolorata (assembly GCA_032362365.1). Classification (NCBI taxonomy): domain Eukaryota; kingdom Metazoa; phylum Arthropoda; class Insecta; order Coleoptera; family Chrysomelidae; genus Zygogramma; species Zygogramma bicolorata. Next base: position 138,950 of record JAVJAQ010002116.1, read on the forward strand.
AAAACCAAATCAAATGTCAGAATCAGTATCAGTATCGAGATTTTAACACTCTTCTCATTGCGAGGGTCATCTGAACTAATATAATGGAAGGGATAGTGAAGCCTACTATGATAGTAAGCATGTGTCGCCCATTTTACCTCAATCTCTTACAGGTATTAGTACCAACACCATTATTTTAACCATCAATTTCATAGTGTAGCGAATGGGTTTTTTGTCCACTGTTGAAGCGTTTGTAATATTGCCAGTTTTATATTGACAACGGAGCTAATTGATCTGAGAGATATCATGCTTTCAAATAAATCCGAGTGCGTTTCTTGAAAAACATACCTAGATTCAAGGAATTATGTCAGAGAAAACAATGTGAACTTTCAAATTTTTCACGATGTTTACAAAAAACTTATGAACCCGGTCTTCGAAAGGCGGACGTGCTTACCTCTGTACTACTGCGAGAACTGAGAGAAATTAAAAATACTAATGATTTCTGGATGCATTGTTCTGTGATTTTTCTGTGAACATGATTTGAATGAAGGCTTCCATTGCCGAAAACATATGCTAGATGTTGTTTTAAATATATCATTAAAATACAGTTCTCTGATCGTGATAACTGTTGCATAATTTGCTGTAGTAAACCCTTTCCTACCAGTACCAGGTCATTGTGACAACTTTTTTGTTTCTGGGACTGCGACCATTATTTCTCGCCACTTTCAATTCCTCTTGTACTGAACCATGCTGTAGTTTGAGTGGCTGCAGATGGAGGAAATGGAAATAGTCATCTCGTCTATTCTGGCTCATCCTCTATTGAGCTATCTCAAATTTCCTGCAACCAAATACAGATATATAACATTACAACAAGAATATACAAATTTATATATAAGTATCAATTTTCTTCTCCTGAAGATGACAATCTTGCTAGCGCGTCGAGTGCCAAAATATAAGCTTGGTGTTAGGGTAATTGACCTCTAGGAAACATTTCAATTGCAACAAGAGCCTGATAGTGAGAATAAATCAGCGTTCAAGGACAACCCATTTTTGACTTTCAAAATTCTGCCAATAGTTCAGTGGGTAATCCAAACATTGTCTATTTCTAGTCAACCTCGTGATAGAACGGAGATTCGTCTGCCATAAGCATTCATTGAAACGAAACCAGATTTTTTCTTTGTTTTTTGTTTGGATGAGTAACCTACCACATTCTGGAAAACTCGAGAATTGATATTGAAATAAATATAATGGTTAACGGTCAGATTTATAATATACCCCGAAAAGATGCTAAAATAAACACGTCCTATTAGTACGTAACTTCTCGTGTAACAAAAATGTTTCTATCACAAAAATACAAGAAGTGATATATTATATGAATAAACTCAGCTTTGTGTACTTGTTTCCCTCTCAAGGCACTGTTTTCGATTGAAATTAAAAAAAAATGGATTTTCCCTGCAACTCTTGCATTGATATCAATATTGATTTTTGATTTTCTCATATTGTGGTAGGTTACTTACACAAAAAAATGAAGAAATACACCACTGAATGGAGATTGTCGAACAGTACTTTGAAAGAGTGTTTAGACAGTACATTTTCAACCCTGACGTAGGCAAACGACATTTACGAAAATGGCATTTGTTGGAAGCTTCATGAAGTTCGTTTATTCGCAATGTCTACTTGAAGCACATAATATATCGAGATCATTCTTGCAGACAGTAGTCTCTTGTTCATTTTATAAATTTTTTTCGAATGCTTATAAAAAAAAAGGATACTAATCTCGGTAAACAATAAAATTCATCCCTCTAGAAATAGCTTACCTCGGCCTTCAGCCTCAGTAAGCAATATTTCATTCTCGAGAGAAATGATTCACTTCACCAGTGCTTTTCTCTGATAGGAAACCATACTGTTCAAGTTCATTTGCATTCCTAAGGTTGAGGTGGGATACCAACCAACCAATCTTTTGAGACATTGACAACATTTTTTCATGAAAATAAAAAAATCCGATCTTATGTAATGTAAGTTTATGTTGACTTTCCTTCATATAGGTACAAAGTTCGATTTTTATATTTCTCCAAGCGTTTGGGATCGCGATAACTTTCCAGGGATGAGGACCATGTTGGTCAGTTTAGACTTCCAAAATGATATGCACTTTTCATTATGGTATCAGGTATATATATATATATATATATATATATATATATATATATATATATATATATATATATATATATATATATATATATATATATATATATATATATATATAAATATATTATCAAATTCTCTGGTCTATCACAATTTGCATTCAATTCGAAATGCCCACCACAAGATAGCTAGCTATTTCTGGCTTTGGCCTTCATCAGCTGTGGGTTGGCATGGTCCTCGTATCGAAGACAGCTGATGAAGGCCAAAGCCAGAAATAGCTAGCTATCTTGTGGTGGGCATTTCGAATTGAATGCAAATTGTGATAGACCAGAGAATTTGATAATATATTTATCAGTTTCCTGATTCATCTTGCTTCATAGCAAATAACACTTTCTCTTTATATATATATATATATATATATATATATATATATATATATATATTCATTATCTGAGTGTTTTTCATTTTTGAACCATCCTAGGACTGTTTCATCTCTGTTGCAGTTATAGATCTTGAAAAAATACTATTTTGTATGCTGATGAAATTTCCAAGATATTACCCTCCCAATCCGACCCTGATCAGCCCTGCCCTCTTCCCGACCATCCATAAGTGGCCCATTAATCCACTTCTTTATGTATATTCTATAATATCCTGATTTTCTTCAATTCATCATATCAACAAAAGTAGGTACTAACGGAAAATCGACATAGGTGGTATTTTAGCATCCCTCAAGGGAACAAAAAGTGAAAAATGTGCATGCGACCACCGATGGCTCCAGACGTTCGATATCATTACGTGCCTCCCATATCCCGTCTACGCCTACTTCACTCCCATTCTCCTTTCCTTTCTCTTCTACTTCTTTTGTCGACCATTCATTGGGAAAGTCTGAATTTATAGTCGCCAAAATAGCTCGGACGACATTTATTAGGCACAGAGAATAGCCATGTTTGGAAATACTGCCTGATATTTCATAGAGGTTAACCATATTGTTAGCTATTACGTTATTGGGCTATCTGCACCCCCTTGTGAATTGATTTTTCAATGGGATTCTGTAGTTGCAGTTGTGGTAGGTGAATTGTTACCTAAGGGAAATAATTGATTTTTTTTTCTTGAATGGTTCATTCAGAACATTCTTTGACTTTGTATCTGTGTAGTATGGTAAACAGGGTCAATTTTCATATAATACACTTCAAACTTTCATGGACAGAACAGATCAATACTTGATGACGAAAAACAATCACATTCCTCTCTAGTGTAATTTTATTTTTTGACGAGGTTTATATCTTATTTTATCCACAACCATTCGAAATAATTCCATAAAATGAACGAGAAATGAATATATACAAGAATAATTTCGATAGATTTTGTAACTGAACCAACATCATGAAGATTTCAACAAATGTCACTATATATAGTCATTATTGGTGAATGTCAATTTCCTAAACTAAATTCCAATCCAAGATTCAGCGCATGTAAACAATGATCAGAGTATGATCACCTCGTGGCCCGCTGGAACCTGCAATGGAATAGGTCAAAAGACCATAAACTGCTACGAGCGCTGTTTATTGTTTTGATGCAGATGCGCACTCAGATTCAGTGTGAAAATTGTGTTAATTGAAATGCATCTTTTAGAATCCATACATTGTAGTTTAAATATTGTGTTTCATCTCAATACTTTCGAAGTAGGTATATCAGTTAAGAGTGTTGTTGTTCCTTTATATTTCTCCCCTATTCAAATACATTGAAACTATATTTTAATAATATTTTGTATATTTCCCAAATATCAGTTGTGTCACGAGGATTGCTGCAAATGAGCAATGTATGAATAACTCATCTGATTATTTAACAATAAAAATGGGCTGGCCTTGATGAGAAACAGTACTACAGATGCCGAACTTGAGAAATAGCTGACGAAAAAATAACGTTTTATTTCTGAAAACTGAGTGAGGTTTTAGTTAATGAAGAGAATCGGGGTTCCAATTTGTAAATTCGATACTGACATAGTGTGTGGTAGCTAAAATATTGTTTCAGGTTTAGTCTGTTTTGTATTACTATGTTGATGGTGAAAGATGTTTCCTTCCTGAGTAAAAAATTTGTCACTTTCCAATTTGAAAGTAGGTTAAAAACAAGCACATTCTGAATTAATCGTGATTGAAATACTTATACAATTTCCTGTCAAAATTTCATGTCCCCTAGCAAGTATAGTATTTTTCACAGGAAATGGTATTGGCTTATTAACTGCAATAAACTACCCGATTTAATCCCATTGTGTAGAGAATCATCTGGTAAAAGATGCGAATGTGCTACAGGGTCGAACTTGAAAAATTTGAATTTTGCATAATATAGGAGATATATATAGGATTGAACACGCAGTAGTAGGGAGGTAGTCGTAACACTGTATGTCCCAATTCTTGTTTGGCGGAAAGTTGGGTAACAGACAATTTTTAAACCAATCTTCAGAAAGCTCTGCTGTCGTATCTTCGTGATAATCAACACAAGAGTCCTCAATATTTTTGGCAGAAAGCCACATAGCGTTTGGGATCTAACCATTTTCTGATCCTGCGTGTAATATTGTGATTCTCTTCCCTTTATTTGATGGTGCTTTTGTTTTACACTTATCAGAGGAATCAGACCATCCTTCGGAAGGGGTGTCATGCGTGTCAAACCACGTCTCGTCGAGGTAGAGTATTGGCCGATTTTCAGACCGGTATTTTCTTATTGACGTTATATATTCAGAACGCCAGTTTATTGAACGTGTGGATTCCATTATTACTTGTCTCTTGTCAATTTTGCGATATTTAAAGCCCATTGCAGACAGAGCTTGCAAAAGAGTAGTGAGGCTACAGTTGATGTGAGTTTCGTCATTGATGAGCCGCTGTTTCAGACTTTTGATTGTAGGGACACGCTGCTCATCGTACATCGTGTAGATTTTTCGCCTTATCAAATCTTTTTCCCAGTCGTCTAGACTTTTTGTGACACCGGAATCTTTACCGTTTTTTCTTGATTTCATGGAATTTTCAACAATTCGTCTAACTGAAGTAAGAGGCACCTTCGTCAAATTACTGGTTACTTTTGTTGCAGCACCCGCGTTATATCCTTGCTGAAGTAAGGAATTATACACATTTTTTATAATGATTTTCGCGTCAAAAGATAAGTGATTCTTCTTTAACGAACCACTGGTAGAAGCACTATCACTTTTTATCCACGGACGCCACATACTGCCTATTCTGTACGTTGGGGTATAAAATCTTTGCTATTAATGTCTGTAATAACAAATAAATGTTATAAAATTATTGCACGCCGTAACACAAGTGAACACTTCCAATGAAATACAAAGACTAAAATGAACAAGAAGTGTAAGCTGTAAATCTCTACAATCCCTCTCTGAGAAACAAAATTACCTGAATCCGGTCCTTTTGAATTTATGATGTGCATCTCGGATTTTACAACTTAAGGGTCTAATCATTATCATCATTATTGTAATTTTGATGAGGTTAGGCGGTGGCGAAAGTAGGGGTGAATTCAATCCAAATCGGATGGTATTGATTCACATTATTTGTACAAATAACAGTTCAAATTTCGAATGTCATTTAATAAACTACTACTGTGGTTTTTAAATTATTGTCGAAAATCGAATAAAGGGTTTTTCGCCGAAGTTGAAGGGTTGTTTTTACGTAACTGCCCATCAGGATCGGATGGCAATTTTTTTCCAACGTTTGGTGGAGTCAATAATTAGGCGCACCAATTTTGAAGTGGTTACCTGAAACATTTTTTTTTTATTTGCATGAGTTCAAACATCGACATCGACATTGGTCAAACCTTTGTCGATAATGAAAATAATATTAGGTATTCAGAAATTTCTAATGTCTTGAAGATATTTCTCATCATATCAATGAATTATTTTTTCCAGATATTTCACCAGAAACTCAGTATTTCTTTATGATTCTTCATAAAATTTTACAATAAATTGCTAAAAATTACAATTTTTTCTTGTGTGGATTCTCTCAGTTCAGCAGAGTTGAATTGATCCGATCTATCTAGTCTGCATTTCCCAAAAAACATGTATTTCACACAATATGTAGGAAAATCGTTAGTATCCAACATACAGTAGCTCCCACATTTTTCATTTTGACATCCATAATTGGTAAAGCCATTCGTTCTAATTGGAATTGGAAAACGTTCTCATAAGGACTTCTCCAAGTTATTTTATGATCACTCCCTACGTCGAAACATCATCGAAAGCTTCATGTCATATTACGATTCACCGATCATAATCATGATACCATCCGCTCAATCTCCATCCAATTAAAAAATAACTCATTCTAACAAGTCATTGCATGATCGCATGCAGTATTCGATATTTCTATCCAAATTTACGACAACCGGCAACCAATGATTTCTTATGTCGTATATATTATAATAGTCAAAACTATTAATTAGTTTTAATATCCCATAAAGGTCCTTGTTCATGCCATAAACGTCTTTCAATAATGGAAAATACCCGTTAGTTATCGGTTGGGCTTTGTCTTAAATAAAACAGTGAGTGGTAAAGGACCTTTCATAAAATTTTGTCCCCTGATGTGTCCGTGTTCGTTTGAGGAATTTGTTCTAGAATTTATGAAGTTCCAGGCTGGGATTGATATTTTATAAATCATCGTGGTCGTATTGGATCTCCTACATGTTTCTTGCTGGACGAACTCCGTTCTTAACATGTTCAACTGTGCAATGTTTTTTATATTATGTATATTATTGAGTTCCACTCACTAGGGAATTTTTGATGAGATGATCAACAATAATATAGTATCCAGCCATCCATTTCATCTTCCTATAAACGGAATTTTATTTTTTAATAATTTCACGAAATGAGAAATTAGATTCAATAATATTCTCATTTATCAACGGTTCATCTGCTTTTTTAATGCCTTATTTTCAGATATCGTAACAAACGATTGAACGAAATCAGCAATATCATCACATATTATCACTTTCAAACCAATTTTTCTAGCACTCTAGTGGCTTACTGTTCAATATCATGTGACTTGTTTTCGATAAAACTCCGGTTGATTTCGCTGCAGACCTTCTAATGTAGGAAATATTAATATTTATCACAACTTGCTACCATTCGAGTCAGGTCATGTTAAATGATATCCAAAAAAGAACACCTCAATAGTCTTCAAGTATCTTCATATACATATTAGTTCTTATTAATTTTTCATAGGCAAAATTTGAGTTATACGAGAAGGTGCTGAATAATTGGACTCATTCAGTCAACTGTTTTTCAATAGACGCAGCAACTTTTCGTGGTATATTTAAAATCTACCCTTTTACACAAATATTGATCCACCACATGAACAGTACCTCAATAGTCATTGTCAACTTCATTGAAATTCTTCAGTACAAGTTGTGTGTTCAAACTTAATATATTTGCTACAGTCTCAACTATGATGTTTTCAACAAAAAAGCTGAACTATACTGAAAACGGAAATGATCTGAATGATATCAATGCTATCGTGTTGACAATACGATCCTCAAAAATGCTAATAAAAACCCGTGATCAGCAGAAATTTCTGCTCGGAAAAGCTATTTCAGTCATGGCGGAATATATGTCCCAGTTTCGTAAACCCTGTCACTGCAAATATCTCACAAGAAACTGAATTGATACTTTCTGTTGTTGCATTATCGTCAATAATAATCCTACCCTCACTTGTATTGACAGGAGTAGCGAACATACGAGATCCAGTGTCAGCCTCTAATGATCAGGACCTCCTCAGCACTAGAACATTCATTGAAGATACTTGATTCTATTCAGAGAAAGGCAATCCATCTTGTTGGTGATTCTTCGCTCACAGACTCGCTCACTCCAGTGGAGCATCGTAGAAGGCCCTGAGACTTGTATCTCACGGTCGGTGCTCTTCTGAAATATTGTCAATCGTTTCACCCTCGGCAATATTTACACAGATGACCCGACGAGTACAGAATTTCTATCCCTTTATTGTGAGCTCGGAGACCTGTCGAATCTCTGTTGCTCAGGGATCATTTTTCAATGGAACACCTGAACATTGAAACTCCTTGCCAAGAGAGGTTTTTCCTGAGGCATACAAACTTTCAAAATTCGAAGTGAATATTAATTCGTATCTCCCGTCTCTTCATTCACGCGATATTCTGCATGTGTATGAGAAAAAGGAAAATTTCGTTTTATCAAATAGTGTGAGTATTGTATGAAAGTGTTTCTTCAGGGTGTATGAATGCTTATTTATAGGTTTCCAGATATTTCAACCTACCTCAACCTTGCAAAATGAAGAAACAATTTGAAGTCTATGTCTGTTTAACGAAAGTTTGTTCAAATATCTTTAGGTTCAATTATTTTGATGTCATAAAAGTTTCGACTTCGAGTTATGTTGACTGCATTTTTCCATAATTCTGGTAAATCAGCTGACCTTAATATAATAGTTTGGTGATCATGCACTTGAAGAAAGAAGGAACAATCATTCTTATTAAATTTTTTAGTTTTGATGAGTAAAAAGTGTTCCGAGACATGTTTCCACTAAGATGATGTGAATTCAAAATCACCTCATCAATCATCATATTTTTGGTATCAAATGTGTCCTGAAGACTTCCAAGCCCGGATTTGTATACATCAATTTCATTAATAGAATATATAGAATAAAAAAAAGTTTATTTCGTGCAAGAATAGAAAAAATAAAAGGTTAGGAACATCTGTACAAAATAAACAACAGCAAAAACTCACAGAGGCTTTCGCCTGTTTGTGAGGATAACAGACACAATCTAAAGGCTAATTTCAATTTTCCCTACATTAAATCACATATACACATATCACATATTATTAGAATCATGTAGTCTATCATTTTCTTCTTGAATACTTTAGGATATTTTTCGCTTTGAATAATAGTTGATGGTAGAGTATTAAAAAGTTTGGGTCCTAGATAGTTAAAGCTTTTTTGTCCTATCGTCTTAGATACAATAGGATGGAGAAATTTATTTTTTTGTCTAGTATCATATTCATGGGTGGCTACGATTAATTTTTTTTTATTCGAGTGTTGGCGAATATTAGCATTTTTGTAAAACAGCTGCCTCACGTCAGGGATTTGCGATTCTTGGTAGAGAAGTTCGCTTGGATATCTCCATTCCTTATTCAGCTTCAGTTTTAGGAAACGCTTTTGGATGATTTCAAGAGGATGGAGGTAAATTTTCGCCACCCCTCCCCATCCTAAAATTCCGTTCGTAATGTGACTGTCTACTAAGCTGTGATAGTTAATTTTTTTCTGCTTTAGGTCTAAGATATTTCTGAGTTGCCGATATTTGTACAACACGATTCCCAATTTTCTCAAAATATAATCTATGTGTAGTTCCCAATATATATATATAATATATATATAATATATATATATATAATATATATATATATATATATATATATATATATATATATATATATATATATATATATATATATATATATACATACAACCCATAAAATTCATTTTGCATCAATTTCTACATAATACCTGGATGGGCAGGATACAACCTTACAGAGCGGCTGACGATATAATCATCAATAATATCGGACCTGGTCGGATAACTGGAGAGAATCATTATAAATACCAGTTTCCATGAAGAACAGACAATTGAAGTCTTTGCTTACTCTTGCTTGGTTACTTCGTAAGGGGAGTGATTGACCAGGACGGTATGGACAGATATTCGTCTCACAGTTCTTGAGAATGAATTCAAAATGGAATTCGAAACGTCGAACGTATCAGAAGAAACCTAACGGATAAAAACCCATAAAATTCATTTTGCATATCGAAGATCCGTGAAAACATCAATTTCTACATAATACCTGGATGGGCAGGATACAACCTTACAGAGCGGCTGACGATATAATCATCAATAATATCGGACCCGGACGGATAACTGGAGAGAATCATTATAAATACCAGTTTCCATGAAGAACAGACAATTGAAGTCTTTGCTTACTCTTGCTTGGTTACTTCGTAAGGGGAGTGATTGACCAGGACGGTATGGACAGATATTCCTCTCACAGTTCTTGAGAATGAATTCAAAATGGAATTCGAAACGTCGAACGAATCAGAAGAAACCTAACGGATAAAAAACCCATAAAATTCATTTTGCATATATATATATATATATATATATATATATATATATATATATATATATATATATATATATTTTCGATTTTCGAAAAAAATGTAGATTATGTGGCGTTGTATTGGTTTCCCAAAATGCTGAACCACAGACAGTTGAAAAAATTAACTTTCGCTTGATGCAAACCGAAATCCTAAAATATATTATGAGTCAGGAATGATTTCATTATTAAGAGCAATGATGAGGTGTTTTTTTTTTTTTAATTCTTTATTTAACGTCGGCCTATTTCCGCTACCAAGGCCAATCACCGACGCCGGTGAGCACACTTCCCCCAACCGGAAATTTTGCCGAACCCTCTGGTATTCCAACCAGAGGTAGGGATCTTTAACGAGCCCAACATCTATGGACTCGGGACCGACGGCTTAACGTCCCCTCCGAAGGACGGCATATCCTCAATATATCTTGTGCTCATTGATATATTGTCTGCGAGCTATGATATGCTACTTCGCTGCAGCTGTACGGGCTTTCGACACGGTATTTCCCTGTATGGTCACCCATCCAAGTACTAACCGCGCTCGGCGTTGCTTGACTTCAGATATCGAATGACTGTCGTCAACCTAAAGAGGATGAGGTGGTTTATTGATTTGAAGATGAAGTAGAAATATTCCATTATGAAGTGTAGCGATCTTTTGAGATGAGCAGTATAGATCATTAAAAAAAATTCGCATCTAAAGTGTGGAGCACCTCCCATGTTTTCAAGTAATTAACAGATAAAGCTGCATTATACCAATTTATATTCCACTTGGAAAATTTGGGTAAGATACCTGTGACTGTAAGGAAATTAATTATTATATATCTTGAGACCGTTTTCATTGTTATCTTGGTGATGATGTGAAAGTTACATTTGTGGAAAATATCATATCCAGAAATAGGATTTAGAAATGCAAAACATATCTACTTGATAGATAACAATAACTTTGACAGACACAGCAATATGGCCATAGCTTGACATATAATGAACTTTCCACTACCTTCAATTGTTACCTGATATAATATCGGTGATATGAGTACACATATAATCATATTAGTTATCACAGTTTCCTGTACCATCCTCAATAATAATAATAATATAATAATAATAATAATGTTTATTCATCTGAATTATGATACAATAATTTTTGAAGGAATGTTGCGAATAAACAGATGAACCATGGAAGCTGTAAATTTCAGCTTGTGCATGGTGTAGGGGAGATCATATATCTAAATTATGTAATATAATGAATGTTGTAAAATTGGTATAAATAAAATTGATTCATAACTACAATAACATTGGTGAGGCATGGTCAGATATGACAATAAAACATACAAATCACTACAATACTGTAACTTGTTTTGCACAAGCTGAAGATTTTAGCTTGTGCATAGTATAGGGGAGATCATAATGGGTTTATAAAACCGCGACAAGTGTTGCGCTTCCAAATAGCTTCAAGCATAGAGAGTACGAATGAAAAATAATGTAATGAATTCTCAATTTCATGGGGGATATCCACATTTCGTAGTGACTCAAGTGTGAGATCATCAAAAAAAAAAACATCTTCATTGAGAAACGTGCACTGAAATAATAATTTATCACATCTCTTAGAATCAACATATATTGAGTGGTGGAATTCAAAAATGTACCTCAAAATAGAGCAGACTGTTTACTTCGTTTATATTTTGCCCCAGATATCCGTACAGAACATGTATACCATTTTGGACTAGAGATACAGAAAAAATTTTCATGCCTGTGAATTTTGATCTATCTCATGGATGCACCTTAAGATTTTGCTAGAGAAAAAAATCCTATTTTGTCGTGAATCACACTAACTGTAAAAAATCTCTTTGGCTTGAAATATCACTGCCGTGATCTGACAATTCTTGAACTGCGCCTGATAGTCTTATTATCCTCTCAATCATAAGCTTTTGGCTTTAATACCGGTTTCGAACCCTCTGGGTGTAACATTTTCTATTTTTTTTTAATTTTCTCTCTGTGACTGAAGCATTTCAATCGAATAACTTCAAATAACCTCCAATGGAAGTTCGTTGAAAATGACCAGATTATACAATAATCGAATAGTTTGATGGAAGAAAGTTCTTCCGGATTTTTTCGAAAGCATGATTTGCAAATATTTGCTGGATTACAAAATTTTCAATCAGAATCGACAGAAATATCGGAGATAATTTATACTCCAGCTACATTATAAGTGACAACACGGCCAGCTAGCAAACAAAACAGGTAGTACATTTTTAGCATCCCAAAGGCGAAAATTCTCCCAAACAGTTGTAATCGAGGATATCACGAATGTTTTCGAACAAAATAATGACAAGATCACTATCACAAGGGACAACATCTGCGGCTTGTAGTTTCGGAAAACATCGATAAAATCGCAATTCCAGATCAGCACACCTTTCCAAAATTCGGTAAACGTTACGCCTGACTATATATCACCAGTTGACAATGCATCTGCTATTTCTAAGACTCTTTTACAACTGGTAACCCCCTCGGTGAATGTCATAATATTCCTTTCAACCCCCTGCAAGGAGCATTATTTGCCTTCATCGGTGGTAGAGTGGACGGCGGTTTAACATGAATTTCACATATTCTAAGGAATATGTTGTGGGCTTGAGATATTATCGCGCACCGGTTGGTAAATTATGGCATTTTTCATGATTGAGTTATACAAGCGGGACAGTGATATCTTTGGGATCTCTCGAATCGTTGTTTCAGTGGTTTGAGTTATTGGTATTGTAGGGTGGGTAACGAGAATGTGTTTTGAGGTTATTTAAAATTCGTTGGGAATTGAACAAGAGAATATAATAGTCGTCTTGTTATGAATTCACGCCGTCCTGATGAAGATGTTAAGTATAGATAATAAAAAATGAACTGGTGAAGATTGGGTCAAAGATATGACAAAACTGTTTCAATTCGGAATTAGATGGACGAGAAATATACCAGAAAAATTGAAAGATAAATGTATTGGATACTAGTGGCAACAACTCAATGTATATTTTTCTTAAGTGAAAATAGTATAAGTCAGTTGTTTCCGAAGTAACTGATAATGGAAGCAGTGATTACATTGAGATATCTATGGCAAACGAAAGTGTCACAAATAGAACATTCGTTAATAACTTGCAATGCTGTGACATTTGAAGGTTTTTCAGAAAAAGCATTACGTGCGAACAATTTTTCATGATTCAAAACATAACCAAATTAGCCACGACGGAATCACTTGGACTTTTTCCAAATTGAAACTCATTCGTAAATTTCACTTATATTTATATTCCTTTAAGTAACCACAAAATTCATCTTCGTTGTAACGATATTTGACAGCATTCTAAAATGTGCATATGAAATTCTTTATTCAGAATATTAATGAAAATACTTCAATCTAGAACATACATCAATGGAACATACTAGCAAAGAAAAAACAAATGAGCACTGAATGAAAAATTTCTGTGGAATTTTGAAAATATCTAGTTGCAATGAATATGAAGTTGAGAGAAATCTGAAGAATATATTATCTGAAGTAAATTTGTTAAATACCTTCCAACTCATATATGGTTCTGTGAAAGTAAATCAGATGGTATTAAAATTTCAAATCATTGCTAAGCAGAAGCTGTTCTTGTAAACTTCTGAAATATGGAATACATTCTCCATGAAATTTCAAACTATAACTCAATGCATTTCATAAGAAAAAAGTTTCCAAAACTTCAAAAAGTTCTTTTACTGACATCAAACAAATTCATATTCGCAGCCTCCTCACTATGGTTACGTTCTATTTTCAATCAAGGTATAGAAAGTGTTCATTTTTTCTTCCTAGGCAGTAAAAGTGTCAGTTTCCAAGTTTGATGAAATATTCCAAAATTTTATTATTTTTTACTTTTGAAGGGGCAATAGCATGTGTAATTTCAGGAGAAAGTGCTTTGGGTGGCTTTCTTGGTGGGTACCCTCCCCTATGGGCTGTCCGAAATCACTATTGAAAGCAAGATTTTAATGTTGAAATTTCTCTTTTCCATCTCTCCCATTTATATTTTTTCTGTTGATGGAACTGAGGAGTGTGGGAAAATAATTTATGGTTTATTTCAGTCTTCTGACATTCAGTTTGGTTTCTTTGAAAATTATTTCGACATCACGATAAAATATAGTTTATTTTATTCCAGAACGAGTTCAAAAAATTGTTCTGCAATGCACTGCACGTTTTAAACATTCATCCCGATAAAATGATTCGTATGTTGTCAAGTTAGTTAGGAAGTTTGTCGTTATCTGATCAAAATTGAAGAAATGAATTTCAACAAAATATATAATATTGTATGGAAGCAAGAGGATCACATTTTCAACTCTTCTTGAAGTAACGTTTCACTTAATCAAATCAACAACTTGTTCAGGTTTTTTCAAAACACCGTCACAAATAAGAAACATTGAAACCAACCATTAAATGTAAAAGTTTTGATTCCTAATACCTAATCCATTTGTATTTTCCATCATTACCAAAATCATTTGGACAATAATCTTAAATCCATTTTTGCATTAACTGATTAAATTTCAATGAATAGGGTATCATTAAAAAAGATAATGCTGTGCCATTACACATGACCACTCGACCCCACTTTCCATTTGAAATTTCAGGGTTATTACACCTTTTCGGTACGGAGTTGAATATATGTTGAGGAATGTGTCCATAAGGTGCCCCCCTCACAATTAGAAAAAAGAGAAAAGCTAGGTTCGTACATTTCGTTGGACCACCCTGTACATTATTTTCATCACAATTACAATGGATCAAAACTACGTTCAGAGAATAAATGAATGAAACCTATGATTAACCTCACAATTAATTATACTCCCAATTAAAACTGGCGCTATTTTAATTAGTCTTCGTAACCCGTTATATCTTCATTATTATAGACAGTCGCATCTACTCAGCCATTTTAGTCATCTCATCAAAATCACATTTTCAGAATTTTCTAACAACTCTCTTAACGAAAGGAATACCATTTATTTCTCCTAAGATGCGGGCGATTTCAAAGCGTTTCGACACACTCTCCGATGTCAGGCATTACAAGAAACAATATCCACTTAGTGCTGGATTCGCCCTCTCTTAGTAGCTGGAGCTATTAATAACTAGGAAATCCCTGATGGGACTCAATTGTGGTCAATTAGGGATGTAAGATGTAAGGGTCAGTTTCTCCTACAGGGGTTGGGGAATTATTTAGATTCCTTTGGCGGAAGGGATCAAAACAATGTTCAAGAAACAGATTACATTCCTTAATAACTCACTTCTCAGTCAACTGGTGTGTTGATGCTAGTCGAAATTGGTCCCGATTCTGTTTCAGAGGATGTGATAATCATTGGTGATTGATTAGCAGAATATTTGTATAAATGGAATAATAGTTAATTTTTTTTGTTTTGACGAACAAGTTCATGAAACATTCAATAGTATAGAAACAAGTGCATCCTGGAGAAACACTCAGAAAAATTTGCTAATTCGAATCATCAGAGTGTTCAGGACAGATCACAGATTATTTTATCGTCTTCAGAAATTTAAAACAAAGAGATATATAAATGTAGAATATACTCGAAGGTAATGCTCATTGAAATGAATTTGTCGATGAAATCATCTGAAAATTCGGAGGAAGAATTCATAGAACTAATATGAATACTGAAGAAAATTGGTGAAAAACTCCAAACATTTATGGTTCATCTGAAGGAACAAAACGTATTAGCACATAGTCCTATATAGAGACGCTATTCAAAACAGCAAATCCTGTAGGACCCCTGTTGGGTCAAAACTCACCATTGAACAATGCACAAAATTTCAAATTATCCCAAAAAGTGTATGGGGTAGTGCATGTACTGGTTAACAAGATTAGAGAAGAGAACAGCTGAATACAAAAAGATTTCGAGAAGTCTGGAAATATAGAAAATAGAAACTCCTCGATAATGTATTTTCCATGAATAATTGCAGAAATAAAATTGAACTGAAAACCGTACAAAATGTGGCGAGAAGATACCTCAGAGAGAAATTTTGTCTTTTCTCAAACTGTTTCGAAGAGATCGCTCTTTGGTCCATTTTTTTGTATATGCAGAATCACACGGTAGGAAAGCCCTGTTATTTTCAAAGAGCAGCGCGTGAATCAGGGGACAGGAGATACCAATCAACATTCACTTCAAGTTTTTGAAACTTGTAAGCCTCAGGAGAAACCTATCTCGGCAAGGAATCTCAAAGTTCAGCTGTTCTATTGAATAAAGATCCTTTAGCAAGAGAGGTTCGACAGGTCTCCATGCTCACAACGAAGGGGTGAGAATTCTCTACTCGTCAGGTCATCCGTGTAGATATTCCAAGGGTGGAACGATTGATAACAATTCAGAAGAGCACCTACCGTGAAAATGTCTAAAGAAGAAAGACAAGTCTCCGACCCGTCTACGATGTTCCAATGAGGTGAGTGAGTCTGTGAGCGAAGAATCACTAACTAGACGGATTGCCTTTCCCTGAATATAATCAAGAGGCTTCAGTGAATGTTGTGGTACCGAGCTCCATACATGAGAACTATATTCCAAGACAAGTCGTATCGTACCCTTGCAGATCATTACAACCTGACGAGAAGTGAATTATTTCTTCTCACGAAATAGAAATCCAAATTTCTGGAAAGCATCTTCAGCGATCGATCTCATATGGTTTTTCCATAAAAGATTATTACTGATCTTATATCCTAGCATCGAGATACTTGTAGGAATAGTTACTCCTGACATCTGAATACTAAATAATGATAGATCGGCTTTCTTTGAGAAGAGACATGACTGGATTTTCCCAATATTAAATTCCACCAAGTTCATGTTACCCCATTCTATTATTTCCACCAAGTCATCGTTAATTTTATTGACATGCATGTTTCTTTGAATTTTTGTTCCTCAAGCTGGTATGGGCACTCTGGATGTACTGAACGAGATGTTTTCTGAGCATGAAGCAGAAACAAAGTGGGTACGAGAACCGAACCCTGTGGAACACCTGCATTCATTGGGAGAATATCATATAGAGAAATGTGGGATGATTCTTCTAGAAAGGAAAATGAGCTGTTGAGATTC
Source organism: Zygogramma bicolorata (assembly GCA_032362365.1). Taxonomy (NCBI): domain Eukaryota; kingdom Metazoa; phylum Arthropoda; class Insecta; order Coleoptera; family Chrysomelidae; genus Zygogramma; species Zygogramma bicolorata. The sequence continues at coordinate 156,321 of JAVJAQ010002116.1, forward strand.
GATTTGAAGTAAGTTTCCTCTCAATCAACACTTGATTGACCTATAAACAGATCAGTCGTACTTCACTATCATATCTCGATGGAAAGAAACAAAAATATAATCTTGGCCTTTACCAAAAGCTCTATTGTGAGTGTAGATATTACTCATCCTTTCAATAATGGCCCAATTACTGAAGATGAAATATGTCATATCATAAGCTCAATGAAAAATAAATTGTCAACAGGTATAGATGATATATCTATAGTAACTATTAAACAAATTATTGACGTAATAATCCATCCACTTACTTATCTATTCAACCAATCTCTCATTCAAGGTTTTTTCCCAGATCTATTCAAGAAAGCTGTAGTGATTCCAATATATAAAAAGGGAGATAGTAGTGATATCGATAACTATAGGCAAATCTCACTGTTATGTTCGCTTTATAAACTTCTTGAGAAAGTCGTGGTGAACAGATTATCTGGAAAGTAATAATTTACTCTGCACAAGTCAGCATGGTTTTAGGAGAAACCGCTCAGTAGAAACAGCATCTCAAAATAATCTGATCAACTATATATACACAGACGACTCTAGCCATTTTGTATGTGCGATTTTTTTCGACTTAACCAAGGCTTTTCATATGGTTTCATCTAAATTGCTGTTGGAAAAGTTGACAATGTTCCAACTTCCACAAAACCTAGTCAAGTGGATAGAGTCCTACATGAAAAATCGCAAAATGATTGTGAAGTATGATGATGTTCTATCTGAATCCTTCAACGTAAACTAAGGTGTTCCTCAGGGATCAGTACTCGGACCCCTATTGTTTCTTATTTTTATTGATGATTTGCAAGAACACTTACCCAATTGTCAAATGACAATGTTTGCTGATGATACGACTATTGCTGTATCAGGAACAGATCTTAAAATATTGGTAAAACAAATTAATTGTGTGATTGAAAAATTCTCAGAATGGTGTCAACTTAACCACCTCATCTTAAACACTACCAAATCTGTATCTATGAAGTTCTATAACAGAAAGAGCAATATTCCAGATCACATATGCGACTCACTTGATATTGATGTTGTTACTGGTACAAAATTTTTGGGTACAATTTTGGATGAACAACTGACTTGGGATTTGAATATCGATAGTGTATGCTGTGAATTTAACAAAGCATATTTTGCAATAAAACAGATTAAGCAATGTCTGCTCAGTGTCTACTATGCAATGGCGTATTCACACATTTCTTACAATATAATGTGTTGGGGAAGTGCAAATAAGTTCACCAGGATCTTTGTATTACAGAAAAGACTAGTGAGACTGATATTTAACATGAATTATTCAGAGAGTTTTAGACCAGTATTTATAAAAGAAAGGCTTCTGTCAGCTCCCTGCATATACATATATAAATGTGTGAGCTACGCCAAAAAAAAACGGGTCACTGCTTGAAAAAACCTCATCATGTCATGAATATCCAACGCGTAATGGTAACTTATTGAAGGTGCCTAAACACAAAACCTCCAAATTTAAAGACTCACCACTATATAAAGCAGTTAGTCTTTACAATGCGCTGCCGTCAGCTATTAGGAAAATTAAAACAGAGAAATTATTCTATAGGAGCATTAAAAATCTCTTGCTAGACAAATGTTACTACAGTTGCGAAGAATTTCTGCATGATCGTAACTGTTGAATGTATTGTATTGTGGGTTAGATATATGTATGTTGTTATGTAATTATTTTACTTTTAACTGTAAATAAAATGATGTAGTATATGATAGATTGTGGGTGTAATACGTGCTTTTATACAATTATTGTAAATGTAAAAATATGACTTGCCATATGTACTATTGTGTACCAAACTGGTCAATAAAGATATTTCTATATTTCTATTTCCAAGAGAATTCATACAATGCTTGAAAACAGAAGAAAAAGTCGTCGATGGGAAACAACTCAATTCATGAAGAAAAGGAAATGTATGTATGAAATAAAGGTAAATCTAACTGAGATAAACTTTCATTAGACTCCATATCATCAATCTTTCTTGAAGATTTGATATTCGCACTTATACTGTCACATTTTCAAATAATTTCTGGTTCAACAGCTATAATGGTAAGGAACCATATTTGCTTTTCATCTACAAGTCATTTCAATTCTCTTCATTCAAACAATGATATAGTTAAGGAATCTGGGAAAAATAACTTTCGACTATCCCTTGTAGGAAAGGACAAAACAGTCAATTAGAGTGAATACACCAGCGCCCACTCATATATCTCTATATATATCATAATCCACCCCTGTTTCTTCAAGTAACCGATATTAAGCCTCCCTTAGGGTATTCACCTCAGCAAAAAATTACATTCTGATCGATTTTTGATTATGAAATATGATATGGCATTCGGGAGAGATTTTTATCGGTGGGTATCTGTATTTCTCATAACAAGATAGGAAGTGAAAGGGGGACTAAATGCCGGTAACGTTATTTTAATGAAGAATGGTAATTTGAGAAGGTGTTTGGAGGGGAAAGCGGGAAATGAATACGGTTTCGTTTTTGATAATGAGATCGACAAGGGACTCATTGACTACTAGGTCGGAAAATTGATTTGTCGGCGTTATATCTGACGAGATTCCATAAGACGTTTTGAAAGAGGCAAACGAAAATGCAACCTGATAGCTGAGAGAATGTTTCCGAGGAATTTCCTTTTATATATAATATTTCAAGCTAAAAAATATTGGAATATTATTAAACCATCAGTAGGCACAAGAACTAATCTGTACCCGAGATATGTTTTCTATAAACGTTTTGAATGTTTCTTGAAAGCTCAGTTGCCATCTGATGAACGTGTTTTCAGGAATTATTCCATTTTCGAGGTTCGAAATCCAGGTATTTCCATGCATATTTAGATCATTTAGTTCTGTTTACTGGTTTATGAGTATCATGATATGTCGTGTGAATATGAAAATGAGTGTACAGGGTATAATTCTATTGATGGCTTGAAATTTATGATGATTCTTTAGCCCAATTTGATATGAGAAGTTCACATGACCATATGTCCTAAACCTCTTAACTTTCGGAATGAAGGAGCTTATAATTTCAAGTAAAAATCGTTTTTTTATCATAACTTCGAAACTGTTGAAGCTTTTAATAAAACTTGATATACACCTACTGAGCACCAGTAGGCATTTCTGATGTTGACGATTTTTTAATCTTTCTATCAGTGTCTTTACGAGATGTATACTGGAGATGAAAAAATTATGGTATGTCATTGTTCTTTTCAAAAATAAAAATCATTTTTGAAATTATCATTCATTTCGAACTAAAGAGGAACTAAAGCAGAAAATTTTACCTTCTCACCAAACCATAAGAGATACTCTTGAGAGTTTCGAAAAGTTTATTTTATCCAAACCTGTTTTTTTAATATATTCATGCATTGCATAATTGCCAAAATCTCATGTGGAAGTTTTGAGGTGAGATGTTTTTGTCGAATTTTCATTCAATGGAGTGAATTAATTGAAATAGCCATAATGATATTTATTTTTTTACGAAAAAAATCAGAAGGTCAAATTGTTGAAAAATATATGGGTACTTCAAAACTTACTTTCATTTTTGGAAATAGCAATATCATATCATAATTTTTTTAGAAGAATTTTCAGTTTATATCCCGTTGAAATTTATTTGGAAAATAATGCATCAAAAATGATTATAGGTGTCTAGTAGGTGCATGTCAAATTTCATGTAAATATCTAGGACAGTATTGAGGTTATGATGGGAAAAACATTTTTTTCATGAAATTTCAACAATTGAACTTGAATGTTAAGAGGTTTAGGACTTATGTTCATATCAACTTTTCTTCTCAAAATAACCTGGTGAATCATATCCCATATTTTCAGCCATTATTTAAATTACACCCTGTATAACGTATCATTCTTGACATTCACATTCAGAAGTGAATTCTATTCGATAATCCGATGACCTCCGGTGTGAAAGTTGTAATTGAATGGGAAATAATGGATCGCAATTCTAATCACTCCACAATTTAATCATGTTGATGGAATTGCGGAGCCATAATTCCATTCAGAGTTGGAGGATGTTCTGCTACCTGATTTGCAATCAACAAGTCGAAATTTACTAGCGGATGACACGATGCTTTGCAAAGTCGCTAAATAATGCCGAATGCTGGAAACTCTGGAGGAGTTGGAGAATATAATATATTGCAGAGGAAACTTACATTGATTGTATGGAGTACCACTTTATCCAGTGGTGGAATAATGAACTTTATTTATCCTTCACATTACAGTTATGACTGTCATTGTAAATATCATTTTAGACAAGGGAACTATCAAATAACAAACTAGTGTGATATTTGACAGTCATAACTGTCATTTGTTGAATAAAACATTGTATGCCACTCATGTGTTATGTTTCTCAGTCACTTGAGGATTTATTTTATCACTTTAATCTTCCTCACCTGACTTATTTTCAACATAACACACTAGTAACATAAATAACTATTTTTGGCAACCGTCCGGGAAGTGGGTACTTCCCGGACGCTTTTTCTTTGAGAAAGTAGCATTTTTTCGGCCTAGTCCGGGAAATACGTACTTCTCGGACTAGGCCATGAAAATGCTACCTTCTCAAAGAAAAAGCGTCCGGGAAGTGGGTCGGTTGCCGAAAAAATAGTGTACGCAACACGACCGAAAATAGTTTTTTTGGACTCGCAGACTTCCAGGACTCGCTACGCTCGTCCTAGAATTTTGTCCACTCGTCCAAAAAAACAGTATTTTCCGGACTTGTTACGTAAATTACTATTATTCCACTAGTGGAAAAATCAAAGGTTCAATCTTGACTCGATTACATTTTACTCATTCATTATTGATATTTAGCATATATATCAACAGACACTTCGTTTCTTGTTTTATAGAATCTCACTTCGTTTCCATCAATTATAAGCTTACTGTTGTCATCACGAATTTTCTCGAATTGAGTCGATAAACAATCAGGAATGAATAGCAACTATACAACACCTTCCAATATTTTTGTGATGATTTCAATGATTTTTGAGGAGGTTACAATTGCTGTCAAAGCAATATGTCAAATAATTATTTGATTGTTGGCAAAGCGTTGTATTATACGTGTTGGATACATTTCATTCGCTCAAGAAAATCAAATCAAAAAACGTTGTCTTAAACACTTATACAATCAATAACTATAATTGGGATCATTTTCTCTCAGAATTGTAGCCATACTTCAGAAGTTGGCCATTTCGAGTGGATTTTTGCATCTCAAATCCTGTGAAAACTGAGTTGAACTAACAGATTTTCGATGAAAATCCATATTTGATAATATAATCCCAGATTCCTTCAATTTTTTTTTCATTACACATTTTCAATTCAATATCACCTCTTGTAAAACACTTACGAATGTCGTAGGACTCTGCGGTATAGAGTTCATAATCTCAACTGTAAGGGAACCCATAACACCCTAGGAGTCTGGATCTTGTGCGGATAATGGATATGTCATTGACTCCACTAGCCCTCTGGGGTAACTTACCGACTTTTTCGTTGAAATATTTGTAATTCCAACTAGAGGGATAACGAGAAAACCCGCAGGTTGCTTGATGTATTCAATATCTAGACCCCTACCTACCAGAATTTTTTAATATGCAGATTCACTTGAAAAGGAAGCCCTGTATTGTTCAAAGAACACCTCATGAATCCAAGGGCAGGAGATACGAATTAACATCCAATTCGAATTCAATTGCCTTTTGCACATAGGCAAGTAAAGAAAGTTTCGCCATGACATAGGTTAGGTTAAGGTCACGAATCTTTCGAAAACTTGACTGCGGTAAGGGAACCAAATGAAAAGAATGAGGGGCTCTGCTCATTTGACCACCAACCGACTCATTCAAATCTTTTCACAGATGAAGCAAATGGTAAGACTTTGAAAACAACAGAATCCAATGGAACTCCAGCATCTGTAGTACATTCAAAGAGGGAATAAAATTGAAGAGTGAAGAAGATCACTGAAAATACTAACAAACACAACTTAAAAGACCAATTTTTGAAATCATCGAAAAATTTCTAATGGACTGTTCCAACCAATGGAGACGTGGAAAATAGAACAAGACTTGAATTAAGCGCCTCTTCGCAATAAGTCTGTTCATCGAAATGTATTGAATACAGTTCAATTCTTTTAAGTTTACCCATGCGACATCAGTATTGAGATATATGAAATAAATATGGGTCAAAACAAAGTCTTAATGTATAACGATAATAATCACAACGTGTACATAATGACTTACAAAATAAACTAATCAAATGTATAGAAATGCCGGATCTCCAGACAGTAAAAGTTGTTTTTTCAATTCAAACTCACAGTATATATCATTCAGAAACATCAGGTTTGATAGGATAATTGAACACGGAGACAATGATATGTACATAAAATTTCCCCATTTGCCAGTGATTTTATAAGAAACTTCATCCTCCCTTTTCTGATCTAAGTTCAGTCACACCCACAAAATATATAAGTAAGTAGTTTTGTCCATACCTCCGCATAAGTTTGACAAATCCTAATAACCTCAGGATTTATTCTATCCAAATTCATAAAATTTGTGTACATGTGATAATTGAAGAAAAAAGTTGTTCATTGAACTGCAATACATCCAAAACCTCTGCATACGTTGATATCAGAACATGAGGTTCCAGTCAAACATAACTAAAACTGAGAAAAGAAAATTTCTATAGTTAGGTAGTTACCAATTCATACTTTTCCACCACTTACCTATTCGTGCAAGTATGCAAGGACACACTGTATAACGATAAATAACTGAATATCTGAGAAACAAAAAAAAAGCCAGTTGACATATATTTGGTCAGGTCATTACTCAATACATGATTGACATAAAATTAATATATCAATCACTTCAGATTCAGACCTATCCCCAATGTTATAACAGTGGGTGTAATATCTATATCACCAAGACGCTTTTTTCATCCATACCATTATCCTATCAGTATTTCAGTATGTTTCACACATTTTGCTTAGGAATCTGCTTTGCACTTCTCTAATACCTTTCCACAAACTCAATACCATCTCATCACTGTATCTATCTCTGCCAATATATTTGTGGTGAAATTTCATATTGACATATGAACCGTCAATTTGTATCTTCAGTACCCTCGTAGAAAGTATTTCGTACAGCTATTTTACTGTCCCTCAGGTATAACTAGCAGCTGTTTTCTTCTTGAGACAACTTCCATTTTTCCCCTGGAATTGATGGCGTGGATTCATTTTCGTTTATTTTTTCGTGGTATACACCGTTTTTTCGAGATATTTTGAGTGCCTCTGCAACTCTCATCTGTAATACAGTTACGAAAAAAAATGACATTCCTTGTGTGTGTTTTTTGAGGCTATTTTTTTTACTGTAGTCGAGTAGATACAATATTCTTGTAACAAGTGTTTGGTTCATATGCTAAAGAACGGCTTAAAAAGAAGAACAACAAAAAAAGAAAGATGTAACCTATTCGTTAATGATAAAAGAACGGAGCTTCAAAATGTTCATGACGCAATTAGATATAGCAGTGATGATTTTAGGCGTAGCTATTTCTAGCAGGTCAGCCAACTCGTGTATGGTGTTTGCGTACAACCTCAATTGTCCTCTAACCTCATCGTAGATGGGACATTTAAATATCAAGTGGTCTATAGTCTCAGCCTCTAATAAATTACATATCGAGCATATTTCCTGTGTGTTAATAACGTAGGAGCAGTTCCCAAAGAAAAATTTTACAGACATTTTTCCACAACAGCGCAATTGAGCAAATATTCTTGTAATGGCCATCGGCGTACTGAGCTTTAAATAAAATAGTCCATTAGTATTGGTAAACGCGTTGTAGAATAGTGAGAAAGTGGACTGTTCTAATCGAAGAATATCCTCTCTTTGCAAATATGTTTGGTACGAATCCAAGAATTGTTTTTGTTTGCTTTTTCCAGAGATAAGAGAAGGGTTATCACATAGATCATATCTTTCCACCCTCTCGAAATATTCTCTAATTTGGCGTATCCAATTGTACTTAGTTGGAAGATTCGTGATGGACTGCAACCTTTCGTAGCAAATTTTTGAAAGGCGAGTACCGGGCATATTATGAAGTTTCGTTATCCAAAATAAGACATTTTTAATAACGATAAAACTTAGTTTAATGGTGTTAGTTTCAAGCCTCACGATAAAATCCGGTGTGTTTTTTGAAAGGCACAGAAGGCGTTTAAAGAACATTACTTGTATTCTTTCGATTACCTCAGTATATCTGAGACCCCAAACTGCCACACAGTATGAGAGGGATGAAATTATAACGGAATTATACAATTGAATTCTAGCGTCCCAGGAACGTAGTTTAGCGCTAGCCATGAGACTTGTTACTGCCCCTAAGGCTTGTTTAGTTTTACTAACGGTGATCCTCGCCATTTCTGAGAAAAGTGTAGATGAAGAAAAAACCACTCCAAGATATGTGGAACTATTCACTACCTCCAAGGTTTGGGCATTATAAATGAAATTATATTTTTTATGTGCAGAATAACCCCCTTTGGAGCATATTAGTATTTTACTTTTTGCTGTATCAACTGTTAAGCAGTTTTCACGACAATAGTCTGCTAACACATTTAAACTTTTTTGCAAACCGCTTTGTGTATCGCTAATAATGACTAGGTCATCTGCATATAACAGCAGAAGTAGTTCCTCTATCCCGTTGATGTTTACTCCTCTGCAACCTTTTTCCTGAAAGTATGTCAAAATATCTGAAATGAAAATGGAAAACAACGTTGGGCTCAGCGATTCACCTTGTAATACGCCGGTTGTAATTTCAAACTCTTTTGTGTACTGGTTATCACATTTAATCCTCATATTGGCTTTGTCATATATATTTTTCAGAATTCTTATATATTTAGAGCTAACCCACAAGTGATATAGTTTGTGCCATAGTAGCTTATGTTCTATAAAGTCAAACGCCCCCTCAAAGTCTACAAATGCTAGAAATACCTTCCTACCTTTTAATCTTAATTTGATTTGAATGACCGAGCTCAACACGAAAGTATTGTCTATGCAACCACGTTCCTGTCTGAAACCCGACTGACATTCAGGAATTATGTTATTCTCCTCGCACCAAATTGTCATTCTCTCGAGTAGTAAGGAGGTGAATATTTTGACAGGAGTGTTAAGAAGTGCTTTTCCTCTATAATTGGCAGGATCATCCTTGGCTCCTTTTTTATGAAGCATTGTCAAAATTGCTGTTGACCACGCCGATGGCACTTCTTCACGCTCTAGTATATTATTGTACAAATTGAAAAGGTATAACAACCAATTTTGTGGCAGGTTTTTAATGAATTCATAGGTTATTCCATCTGACCCAGGCGCCTTATTTTTTTTGCATTTACACAAGCAGGAATAGAGTTCATTGAGGTTGAACGGTTCGTCTAGAAAATTATTACCAGCATCAAAAAAGGTTAGATTGATTGCGTTTCTGGGTGTTGATATTGCACTGTAATAGGTTTCCCATTGTTGGGTTGTAATTGGAGATGTATTATCTCGACGTTTGAAAGATTTAATAGCCTTCCAAAAACTTGGGTGATCCCGAGTATTACTCCATTTTCATATAAAGATATTCAGCCTTATACTGCGCAGTGAAACAATTTCGCTTGCAATTCTGCAGGGCACTTCTAACCCTTCTTTTCGAATTAGTGCACTCGAGGTCAAACCAAGGCTTTTGGCGTGGGTTAGAACGTGATCCTTTTTTGATTTGAATCATATTACAATTTTCTGCAGTCTCCCAAACGGTGGTACACAAATTTATATAGTTACTTTCGATACTATTAAGAACTCCTACATTTGGGGAGAATTGCATAGAATTTTTGTAGAGGAGTAGAAGGTCATCGTTCCATTGCAATATTTTTTTCTCTGTAGTATTTACACTATTTACACATGCTTTGGTATCAGAATTGACAGAGAAAATTTCAAAACTAAGCAGGAGAGGGAAATGGCTTGAGAGTGATACATGTGTGAGCACACATAAATCATGGATGCAGCCGAGATTATCATTATTGCAGAATGCGAGGTCAATAACACTATTACCATTTGCATTCATAAAGGTGAAGTGGGCTGGCCTATCAGAACGAACACTGCCGTTTAGTAGCGAAAAATTATTAGAAAATAAAAAATCAATGAGCTCCCTTCCTTTACCATTGACTACCTTATCATAACTTAACATGGAAGTAAAGAGATTTGTGTTTTCAACAATGTAATCTGGAATTGATGCAATATTTTCTATTCTACAGTTGAAGTCCCCCAAAATAAAAAATGGGATGTTGGGAAATGATTCAGTGATTTCCGTTAAAGACAATTGGAATAAATCTAGTATAAATGGATCATCACAATACCATAATTATTTAGTTACAAGACAAATGCTAACGGATGTTCATCTGCTCCTAGCGGTTGACAGAAAGAGATGTTACATAGATGGTTCGTACTTCTTTTGATCCATAGGTATAGTTAAAATAATCGAGTAATTGTATCCCTCTTGAAAGTTAAACTTGTTATGTGAACCTAATTACAGCCCTGAAATATCATTAGCCACTTTGCTATTTCGCATCTGGTTATGAATGTATACAAATTGATAACAATTAGTCAAACGTTACCCCTCGCCCTTTGTTCCCCGGTTCTGGAATCCTCGCATGTTATCTATCTAATGGTATACCATTTACTACGAACAAAAAACTGAAGCTTCAATGCTTTTTCAAACGGAAAGCCCTTAGCAAAACGAATCTATGCGGGTAATTTGTGGAAATATTCTCTTTAATGTCACATGTGCAAGACTCCTTTGTCCCCAGTGACCATTTCGGATTAATTTTTAATTATATTCGCTTCGGTAATCATTTATTTGCAGAAGTACTGTGATTAGTGCTTTCAAATCGAAAAATGCCTCTGTTTAGCCTCGTGAAATGATGATAAAATCGATTTAACATGATAATTCAAATATCGATTTCGAAATTTCGAAGCATAACACTAAATCGTGAAACACTCTCATTTATAGTGAATAACAATGTCCATAACAATATGACCGAATTACAGTGCTTTATTCGCTGATGATATGTATTCGATCTGTAGAAGAGTAAATGTTCCCTATGTTATGAATAATCAACAGGAATTTATTAGATGAGCTGGCTGGTAATTTGAAATCAATAGATGAATTATACCAACATTTTTTTTTTCACGGACGCTGGAAAACAGATATTCTCAAGGTTCTGAAGTGTTAGAATATATTTATTTAAACAATTATTCTAACACAAGAAACTCAGAACATGGGGTTTCAGCTGAATTGATAAGATTACATTGACAGTTCTGAATCATAGAAACGAAAAGTAAAATTTTCAGAAGAGGGGCTTTTCAGTTCAAACTCTCTCAAACCTCAGTCGATTCCTCCTATCTGTCTATTTGGCTATAACTTCGAAGATTATCGAGTAATCAACTAGTTAAAATAACTATAGAATATGCTATTCATGCCAAATTATAACCGGACTGCGTTCTATCAAATAATACTACAGAATTTTTCACTCATATATAAAATGTCCCGTGAGAGCAATGCAACTATCGAAAACTTACAGCGATAATTGCATTGTATCAAGTCACCATATAAATACATTTGAAACCGTATCGCTAGACGTCGGTAAACATTACAAATAAATGTCAGATAGACTTCAAAAATAGAAAAACATTTCGCGTTTAGGTGAGTACTCCATACAATCTATAGAGGAAAGTATAAATGAACAAAAAATAACATTTCCTTGAGAATTTCTTCATTCGTGAAATATTCCAATGAATTACATTCGTGCATTAAAATGACCAGATAATTTTGCATTCAAGCGTGATATCTTATACAAATTGCATTCGGTTATTTTCATATTTTGTAAAAGAATCGCCAAAATATGAAAAAAAACTCTTGCAATTTTCAGATATCACGCTTTCTTGCAAAATTATCGGTAATTTTCATGCACTCGTGCAATTATAATCGAAAATTTTTTGCTAAAGAAATTATCCTATCAAATTTGTCTATTTCTAGTCATGTGTGTCGAAATAACCAATGAAACCATCATTACACTGATAACTACCCATGGATAGTTTTCACGGGTAGTTATCACTTATGTCATGACATTGCTGAGCAACCAACACAATAAAGTTGTTTGACATTTCAGTAATTCAATTTATTTCGAAAATGTCACTTCCTCGCTTTGGTGTTCAAAATGATGCGGCAATTGACAAAATCATTGAAGAAAATACACCAAAAAATACTGTCAATAGTAAAAAATACACTTGGAAAATATTTATGGAGTTTTGTGACGCCAGAAAATATGAATTGGATGGAAATTGTACTCTCGAAGAGCTTGCATTAATACTCAAGGATTGGGCGATTAATATGAGAAAAAAGGATAGCACAGAGTTTAAGGAGGCTACTGTTGAAACCGTATGGAATATAACAAGCAAATTATCACAGGAAAAGTATTACAAGGAGTATAATATCATGCTAGACCCCTTTAAAAGTGTTGCATTCAAACAAGCGCGGAATGCTCGCGACGCAGCACGAAGAAATTTACAAACAGATCCCACTTAACGCAAAACAAGCTCAGTACCATTAACTTCAAATGAAATGAGTAAAATTATAAACTTTTGGGATGAAAATACCCCTATAGGACTCCTACGCAAATTTTATCACATAGCAGCGGTGGAATTGGCTTGGAGAGGTGGTGAAGGTGCTGCTTGCTTAGTTGATTATTTTCATATCGAAAAGGACAACAATGGATCTCCAACTAATAGGATAGAATCCAATTTTCAGTAAAACCTGCCAAGGGGGTTCAAAGAACTGCGCCTCTAGCAAATGGTTAGTTCAAAATAGTGATAACAATGCTCGTCCTGTCAGATTATTCATTAAATTATTATCAAAACGAGGCACAAATATCAAGACAAATAGACTATTTTTAAGGCCAAATCGTCACTGGAAGACAGGAAGCGATAAGGGGTATGACAATATGCCTCTGGGTAGAAATATAATCAACGGATGGACGAAATCTTCTGCTGAAGCAATTGGCTTGGATACGAAACAGAGGAAAATAACCAATCACTCTAATAGAGCAACTGCAGTCAGTCAACTAGCTAAGAGTGGAGTTCAAGAACAGCAATTGTTGAAAATTACTGGGCACAATAATGGAAATTCCATAAAACCTTATTTGAATATTGATCAGGAACATCATAACCAAATAATCAATAGTATGCGTGGAAACACCAATGCAGTAACCGAGGCAAATACAGCAAGATCAACGGAATATCATTATACGAATTGTTCTTTTAATAACTGTGTGTTCAATAAATAATTTTGTTCGAATTGCAAAAAATTTTCTCACCGAATATCCCTCGAACATTGATAAATAACTCATAATTTTATCACAACTTCCTCAAGCACGTTATTTTAGGTAACATCCCTCCGCCTTCGGCGTCGGGATGTTACCAAATAACGTGCTTTCGAAAACTGTGATAAAATTATTTCGTTAGTTATCAATGTCCTAATTAATATCCCTATTATAGCTGAAAATATCACAGTACGATTCCCACTTACAAAGAGTTTTCGATATTGTATGGCGAAACAAGTGTCAAAGTTTTGTAAACCCATATAAAGTGAGGATCGTACAGGTAATTGTGGTATTTATTGTTGAACAAGGAAGTTAATCAAGTATCGGCAGTTCAATTGAAGAAATACTACAATTTCCCGATCCGCACTAACCATGGAAGAAAGCTATTTTAGAGATGAGCCCGTGTCGCTGTTTTTTGAATTCATTGCTAGTGGGAATAGCGATTGAGGAAACTTTTTTTTTAAGTTGGATTTGGATTTTTATCAAGTATCGGGCAATTCATTTCAAGTTCAGGTATGGAATTCCCAAAACTTCATACCCCCTACTATACAGAAATTATGTTTTTTCTGGATCTCTGATAGATTTTAAGAAAAAATGTATAAAATAACTACGAAAGCGTAGAAGTGCCACTAGAGAAAATAAAAATCCACTTTAACTTTAGAGTCGAAATTTCGACTTTTTTCTAGAAATTTTGACTTCAAAGTCGAAATTTTGACATTAGAGTCGAAAGATGATTCACTTCGACCTTCCACTTTTTTCTCGAAATTCCGACTTTGAAGTCGAAGTGATAGTGATCACTTCGACTTTAATGTCGAAATTTCAACTTTAATGTCGAAATTTCGACATTAAAGTTGAAATTTCTAGAAAAAAGTCGAAAGTCGAAGTGAATCATGTTTCGACTTTAATGTCGAAATTCCGACTTTAAAGTCGAAATTTTGTGAAAAAAGTCGAAATTTCGACTTTAAAGTCGAAGTGGATTTTTATTTTCTCTAGTGGCACTTCTACGCTTTCGTAAATAACACATAATGCATGCATCGATTTTTTATTCCCAACTAGCACCTCGTTCCACGAACCTCTCATAAGCACCTCTAAAACGGTAAAGTATGCGAAGTAAACCAAAGTTTAAAATGCCGTTCAGATCCTTATCCTGGAAAGTGGCGATTATCTCCCACCAGTGATCGCAGAGTTACACGGAGTCGAAAACCGAAAGGAGAACGGTAAAGCGCAGGCTTTTAATCTCGAATCTACCATCAATCACGAATGACAATGTGAACTTTATTACTATTGACGTCTATTATAAATGATGAGGGCCATTGTAGTTACATTTTTTTGTCGGACTATCTGATTCTTGCCTTGCTTTGTGAATCAGTCGATCTTGATGTTTCTGAATGCGAGTGGATTTGTATCAGGGACGAATTCCTGATGAGCGCAATAGGTGACAGTTCTGGAATGTCGGGTTGAGACAATAATTGAAGATCATCTTGAATAATATTTTTTCCTTTGCTCCGATTTTTTTCATCAATCCACCAGGTCAAGAGATGGAGTTTTATATGAAAAATAACGCGGAATCATGTTTTTTCAATTCTCTTTCCAAATCGATACCACTGCCCAACAAAAAGCAAATATATTTGCTAAAAATTCTACTCTGGACTCATGATTTGCTCAAGAAAACACCTTGAATTTAATGCTAGGAAAACCCAGGCATGTCTCTTCTCAAAGAAAGCCGATCTATTATCATCTAGTATTCATATATCAGGAGTAACTATTCCTACAAAGTCAAGTATCTTGATGCTAGGAATTACGATCAGTCATAATCTCTCATGGAAAAAACATGTGAAATCGATCGCTAAAGGTGCTTCCCAAAAATTCGGATTTCTATTTCTTGCGAAGGAATACTCAACTTCTTGTCAGCTTCTGATGATCTACAAGGCTCAGGTACGACCTGTCTTGCTCACATACTCGCTCATTTCATTGGAACATCGTAGAAGGGTCGGAGACTTGTCTCTCTTCTATGGATATTTTCCCGGTCGATGCTCTTCTGAATCGTTACCAGTTGTTCCACCCTTGGAAATATCTACACGGATGACTCGAAGAGTACAGAATTCCCACCCCTTTGTTGTGAATTTGAAGACGTGTTGAACCTCTCTTGCTCATCGATCTCTTTTCAATAGAACAGCTGAGCTTTGGAACTCCTTGCCGAAAAAGGTTTTTCCTGAGGCTTACAAACTTCAAAAATTCAAAGTGAATGTTTATTCGTATCTCCTGTCCATTTATTCACGGCGTGTTCTTTGAATATTACCAGCCTCCCCTTTCGTGTGAATCTGCATATAAAAAAAATTAGTTTGTGGAAAGAGGTAACATAAAAAAACGAAGAAAATTCAGGTTAACCATTCGAATAAGTTCGATTATTCGACAAAAAACATATTCTAAAACAACTACTTTCCTCACAATATCAAGTGTGAACAGACTCACCTTCATAAGCTCTTTTACGTCTCTATCAGTTTCTATATAGAATTTCGATGGTCCATACAGTATTATAATTCAGACTGATCAGTTAAAAATTCGTTTCGTACGGAAAATAACTGTTATTTGGAATCACGAAAGGAACACCCAATATATTTATGGATCTTTGGATTCAGCAGTTAATTTTGCATACCAAATCAATATTCTGCTTTGAAGAAGACATACTGAAAATTATGTTTCGATTGATGAAAAAAATGTCTATATGGCTGGGAACCTTGAAAAATATTTGCTTTGTAACTAAACATAATACCACGCCAATAACCAGTAACTAACTATTATTTGATTCTGGGGTGTCTTTCGGGTTTGCTTGCCGTGGTTCACAGGATCACCATATTCACCAGTGCAGTACTTTTTCTATTATAGTGAGATTTTTTTTTATAGTTGTCTGGGTTTCTTACCCATCAATCACACTCTGAAGTGTTTCTACTAGAATCTATACATGTTTGAAGGGTAGACTTCTATCTACTCCGAAAAAGTTTCTGCGTAAATTAAAACAGTCTAATCAGTCAGCACCTACTCGTATAACTAAATTTTGACAATCTTCAATTGTAAAGATTCCAAGATCAATACTTTTTTTTTCAGATTGTGGTAGGTTAGAAACTCAGAAAGCAACGGAGAAAAGATTTATCCACCAGAAAACAATGACTTTTCAACAATGTATAGAAAGATATTGTTTGATCTCAATCTTTGTTCAGTGATGAATAGATCTTTTATTCGAAGTTTTCTCGGTTTCTTACCTTCCTCAATCTGAAAAGGAGTATCAATAGTGGAATCTATACACTTGAATACACTTGATACATGTTCAATTATTTGGGCAAACATCACATCCAGCATTTCGAATGTTTTATTTAAGTGTGGTGGCTCTGATTCGAGGATTCAGAAACAAGCCTTTGAATGATTAAGAAATCAATACATTGAGAATTCAGTCAGTGAAGCCATTCTGCCCTCGGGCATGTGAATTCAGTGTTATTGGGTGTTCATTTTGTTAGTATAGGTTCGATGAATGATTGTCGTTTTTGAATGAATGGGTAATATAATGAGTATTCCATTTGCCTTTTCACCAGACGAATTCATTCTGGTTATCAAAAAGAATATACAATATGAGTATCAACCCCAAATAAGGACCAAAATCGTTCTTCCTTCCTGACATTCGAAATGCGAATTGGTGAGGAAAAAACACAAATTTAGTGATGTTCAGGGGTATCGAAGACAACACCAGATCGTTCCGTAGTTTTCTGAGTTCATAACCTACCACAATCTGAAAAAATAAGAATTAATATTGGAATCTATACAAGTGTAGTAGAGCAGATTTTCAATCTACCCCGTTGCTGCGTCTATGAATTAGTTCTTATTATTTTTTCATAGGCAAAATTATACCAACTTTTCGGAGTAGACTGAAAATCAGGCCTTCTACACTTGTATGGATATCAATATTAATTCTTCTTTTTTCAGATTGTAGTAGGTTACAAACCCAAAAAACTACCCGAATTGATCCACCACAAAATAATGACGTTCAAAAAACACCAGATCGATTCTAAAAAAGTCATAGAAGTCGATTCACTAATGATTTCACCTCGGATTCCAAAAACTTGCTCTTCGATAATTTTTTTTTATTAAAAAACATTCTATCTTCATTCATCTCAGTTTTCTGGGGTTCTTAACCTACCACAATCTTGAAAACTAAGAATCAATATTGGAATCGAAACAAGTGTAAAAGGGCAGATTTCTGGAAACCAACCAGAAGGAAGATTATGTTCCAATATTGATTCTTAGTTTTTCAGATTGTAGTAGGTTAAGGACCCGAAAAAACTATGAAGGAAGAAATCATCCATCACAAAAAAAAATTAATTCCAAACTTGTATTTCCATCTACGGAGGAAGCGATAGCTATCCAAGTAATTTGAACGTGAGAAAAGGGAAACTACTAATACGCTTTCCTGTGAAAAATTCGTTTAAGAAACCACACAGAACGCTTATTACCTCTAAAGATCCTAGACGATCGATATGGTTATATAATCATCCAACAGTTTCGAACGGTAATTTCAAATAATTCTTGTTAATGATAGGATATCGAGAACTCATTATAATTGATTATCAGTCGATACAAAATATTGAAATTGCAAAATAAAATCTTCCTACTGGAACGAAGATATTATAAATGACTCTTATTAGCATAATCTGTCATAAAAACTTGCGTTCAGCCTTGGAGTGGGCTTATCCCATGGCACTTAAAAAATGAACACAAAATTTGCTGTCACGTATGATAATCACCCATTTCTTGGGTGTCTCGAGCAATAAATATGGATTTGCTTTTTCATAATTCCCAATAAGATGGCAATTTGAAATATTTTGCAATCGAAGAGATTAAATTAACTGTTCGATTTATTGGTGGAAGCTGATCTCATTGATGGATTAGTTGAAATTTTTTTATTTAAATTGGACGGCTTGCAATTGTCTCTCTTGTCTACTTGCTGGAGAGTTCTTCTTTGAAATGGATCCAGCCATTCTTGAAAAGAATTATTCCGACATGACACGTCATATAGATTACGAACTTTTTTTTAAAAGCGGGTCAAATTAAGGAGCATACTAGTACTTCGATATATCCATGATTGATTATATTTCTCGATGTATTTCCACTTCAAACAATCATCGAAGCTACCAGAAGTTATGAGAAAACTGAAATAATGCCGAATCGTTGAAGATGAATATTTTGTATTTTATCTGTTCTGGGAATATAACCGATCAGAATGAAGTCTCACAAATTTTTCTTAATAATACTTCTTCAAAAGAACCTTGGTATCATTTTCATTAAATATGACAACATCAAAGAAGAAATGAATAACAAGAACTGGTACATACCTTTATATCAGAAGTCATATCAGTTACAATATCCTCCAACGTTCAAATCGATTGTACGAAGAAGTAATAATAATCAGGGGATGAAATTGTTCATGAGTTTACTCACGAACATGCAATGTAATATATCTCCATTTAGAAAAGAACTGGATGAAAACCAAAAAATCATTCACGAGATTTGATTGATAATTCATTCAATTGAAATACCTACAAATATGTATATTTTGTTCACCTGTGCCTATGCCCAATGTTATATGCTTTGTTGTAATGGTTATTATAATGTGTATTATCAGATCATATTCTATGATTTCATATTATTGTTCTTCAATTCTATATTCATTTATATTCATATATTTAGTCATGTTTGGAATTTACGTGTACCAACTCACTTACCAATATAAACTCCAGTAAGTTAACTTGTGTTTACAGAATACTCGAAACTCTACAATGAACCGAAGGCAAATCCAATACTTGGAATTCCCCTAGATAAGACAGTTCCGCCAAACAGATTTTGAATACATCATACCAAGAACAGAGGACTGGCAGAACGGCCCACTGGTGAAAGCAGAGGAAACTTGGTACACAACTGGCTCAAAGACTCAATAAGGAGTGGAAAAAAAAACATTGCCATTTTCTCCAACGGCGGCAATGAAGGCGCTCAGCTCGTACCAAATTTTACAACGACTCTTGGGAAGCTGTCTGAGCGCACTCAAATAGAGTTATCCTTACTTGGATACCCAGACATGAGGGTCACAAGGGCAACGAGAAGGCCGATGCTCTAGCCCGTGAAGGTGCATCTGAGGCGATTTTCTGCCCAGAACCCTTCTACAGAGAGCGAAAGCATGTATAAAGACATCCATCAACTCATGGATGCAAGCCGAATCGATAGATTGGTGGAACAAACACCCAGGAATGAAGCAGGCAAAATGGTTCATAGGGAAACCATCACCCAGATTCAAGGAACTCTTACTAAACCACAACCGTAAGGTTCTAAGGGTAGTGGTAGGTCTACTAACGGGGCATAGCCGGCTCAGGAGACATATGGACAATATTGGTCTGACAGAAGGAACCCAATGCAGGTTTTGTCGAGAAGAGGAAGAAACGCGAGATGTGGGGAAGATAAACCAGAGGCTACAAGCTATATAAAGGGGATAGTGTCGAAGCTATGGAGCTTCATCAAAGAGATCAAGCTAGACAATCAGCTATAATAACCAGTGAGCGTCACGAGTGATATGAGAAGGTCACAGTGAGACGGATCATGGGCTAGCTCCCCAACAATCTTATCATATCCAAACTTGTGTTCAGTTTGCTGATTTTTGAGGGCTACGAGCATTGTATCCGGATTATTTTTTTCCTATTGGCAAATTAAACGCTATTATTCTGAAAAAAGCCTTTTTTGTCTAGAATTGAACATTTGATAGCATTTTGAAATATACTATACGTAAAAAAAAATTTATTCCACTATTTGAAACCGTTCATCACGTATTTTACACTTGTTCGGTAATGGCTCATTTGAAATTTCTAAAACTATGGCAGCCATTTCTGGAATTGTTTTTATTGATGTTGGGATATGTGACATTTCACCTCATAAATTACATCTCATGACTACATTCATTTGACCAAAAACCGAATTCAGCGATTTTATCTTTCAAATTACTTGTAAAATCGAAATAAAAATTACATTTTCAGTAAATTTGTCTTCAACAGTTTGTGGATTGGTACTCTATCTAGTTATATCCATCAAGCATCAATTGTTCCTCGTGTTCACAATTTCTGCTCGTGCGTATTTACTTTTGATTCTGGGTATGTTTGTTGGGTATCCACTTGGAGATGGGTACTTACGGTCACATTATTCTCATCCATGGAGTAATATTCGACAAATTGAATCCTTCATCATCTATGCGGATTGTGAGATAACGCAGATGTTTTGAAATGTCAATATTTCTTTTAGTTGGGAATCCAGATAATGTAGGTTGCCTATAGATTCCCAAAACACATTGATATTCGAAATGCTTGGCACCGTTCAGTATGGAATCAATTTTTCTGTGGTTTGGATCTGTATGAAGTGTGCTCTCGGGTATACTATACCCTATTTAGACTCTTGATTCGTTTGTTTTGTTGTTTTCCAGGAACCACGTTCTGTTATTTTCCTGGTACCATGTAGTTATAGGGTATGTTGTTGATGGAGATAATAATTGTAGACCTAACTGTTTTTATTCTATTTTGTTGGTTGAAATACAACAAGTTCGATTCGTTTTCTATTAATGAATACGTAATCTATTGAAATAAAACTAGTCATGTATCCACTACTACGACCACTTGAGAAGTCATTATGAATAAAAAATTGAAACGAAAACAATCAGTTGAAAAAAAATTAAAATGGGGGTACGCCAGGTTTGTTTACGGTAGAATTTTTTTGAGGTGGATGATGCGGGATTTACTAATTTTTTTCGATTCTATTCAGAGAAAGGCAATCCGTCTTGTTGGTGATTCTTCGCTCACAGACTCGCTCACTTCATTGGAATATCGTAGAAGGGTCGGAGACTTGTCTTTCTCCTATAGATTATTTCACGGTCGATGCTCTTCCGAATTGTTATCACTCGTTCCACACCTGGCAATATCTACACGAATGACTCGACGAGTACAGAATTCCCACCCCTTTGTTGTAAATTTGGACACCTGTCTAGCCTCTCTTGCTCAGGGATCTTTTTCCAATAGAACAGATGAGCTTCATGAGTTCTTGCCGAAAGAGACTTTTCATGAAGCTTTTAAACTTCAAAAATTCAAATTGAATATTAATTCGTATCTCCTGTCCCTTGATTGACGTGGTGTTCTTCGAACATTACAGGGATTCCCTTTCGTGTGAATCTACATAAATGAAAAAAAAAATTATAGAATGATTCGTATGAAGCTATCAGTGATGGTATAAACGCCCGTATGATATCCCCAACATCACAGAGCCATTAGCATTAAATACTCCTCCATTTGGTTAACCAGTTATTTTGATCCTTTCATAAATTCCATAAATTCTCCTCACACCGTCTCGTTAAACGTCTTCAAAACATTCAGAACCACTTGTTCACCAAAATGAATCATATATTTTCGTTCAGCCTCTCTTTATCTCGTAATCCGGATAAATTCGGCTTATTGGAAGCCTCGGACACTCCTCGCCGTTTAATACCAATTCCAAGTCTTCGATATTTGTCTCCTGTCGGATAGAATTTACTAAACAAGTCGACGTTCTGTGCAGCTTAACAGGAAAAAATTGTTGTAAAAATACGTCCTAATCGGATACACTAATGAGCTTACATCCGACTATTGTCTAAACAGATTCGTTTCGTAGTAGATGTGACAGGGACTCAGGCCTTGATAAATCGTTAAGCTGATTTTATTGTCTATCGCTGGACATTAATCATTTTTCGACGATTAGGCTCGTTGAATAAGTTATGAGGATGGACGAATCTGTCTCTGTGGAATCGGTTTTGTCGTTGGAGATGACAGCGCCGCGCAGGCAGCAAGTGGAACTAATTGGGGCACCAAAAAACTATTCGCCCAGAATACTTTTGATATTGAAACTGGTATTTCGTCATAGTTATTACAGTGCTTTCACGTTGAAGATCAGAGTGCTGGTAAACAAATACATGTTATGAGTCGGGTAGATCAGGGCAGGACTGTGACAAAACACATCTGATTGGTTTGTTTTCATTTTAGCCTGTACCGTGTCGCCAACTGGTGATTTTTTTTGTAACTTACCCACCGCAGTGACGGCCCTGATACTTAGTAGCCACGGCTCTCATATCCTTCGGGGTAGGCAACTAATATTCCACGTCGTCCGGTTTTTTGCAATTGAAAAGTATTTTCAGGGCCAGATTTTTTATAAACTGCTGTCGAAAATTTTTTTCGTCTATAGAGACGTTGGTGGTTTTTAAAGCCCCATATTTTTTGGATTTTTCGAACCTTTTCTCGCTTGCTTGTAAGTTGAATTCGGTTTTAAATTACCTCACTGTGGTCCTCAAGGACAAGATTCACCGTCGAGTCCCGTGCCTGTTATTATTATTTTTCTACTAATTGAAGTAACACGTAGGTGAAGTTTTCATTGACTACTCCTATCGATTTTATCAAAAACCTGTGTAATTACAACAGCAACCCCTTTCAAAAAACCCTGAGATTGAACCTTTACTGGAGTCGGAACTACTGCAAAGTGGTATTTGGCGTTTTCATCGAATTCATTAACAAAATCCACAATTTCTTTGTTTTTTGGGTTGGAGAAAGTCACGAAAAATTCTCATATTCACTGGCTTCACATACGTCTGTATAACTGCCTACTCCGTAAGAATATGATCATCCAAACTTTCGTGAGTTTATGCGCTTCATCTTTGTATACGATGAAATCATATTCTTCTAGATACTACTCAAATGCCGTATCTTTATTCATTTTCGAGGGCTATTAGCATTTGATAGGACTTAATTTTTTTTTATATGCAGATTCACACGAAAGGGAAGCCTTGTGATGTTCAAAGAACACCGTGAATCAAGGAACAGGAGATACGAATTAACATTCACTTTGAATTTTTGAAGTTAATAAGCTTCAGGAAAAACCTCTTTCGGCAAGAAATTCCAAAGCTCAGCTGTTCTATTGGAAAACGATCCCTGAGCAAGAGAGGTTCGACAGGTTTCCAAATTTACAACGGAGGGGTGGAAATTCTGTACTCGTGGAGTCATCCGTGCAGATATTGCCAAGGGGGGAATGCTTGATAACAATTCGGAAGAGCATCGACCGTGAAAGTATCTATGGAAGAGAGACAAGTGAGTCGGTGACCGAAGAATCACCAACAAGATGAATTGCCTTTCTCTGAATAGAATCGAGAAGCCCCAGTGGATGTTTTGGTGCCAAACTCCACACATGAGAACTGTATTCCATGACAGGTCGTATCTGAGCTTTGTAGATCAATAGAAGCTGACGAGAAGTGAAGTATTTCTTCGAACGAATAACTCTTGCAAGTTGCGAAGTTCATGTCTTCCAGAAACAACCTTATTTTTCATTAGTTATTTTTTATGGTTACCTGTAAACAAATACAAATGAGCTTGATTGAAGAACGTAAACTTCCACGGCCGGAAGTTACTGATTCTGAGGTGTTTTTCCGGTTTGTTTGCTGTGGTCCATAGGTTTTCACTCCTGACGTTTCGCCTACAGCTGTGGTAGGAACTATGAAAGTCTATAAGGTAATGGACGCAGTGTTCTTGTTCTTACAGTACAAACACCACAAACAATTCAACATATTCAGCATAAGTAATTTCAGCACTTTCCTGTAACCTGTGTCCGGGTTGGTATTTCGTTGTGTAGTACCAATACCTGCAATACTCTGTGCTTATCATCCCTTTCAAAACGGATCGGATTTACGTTTCATTTCAGTACCTGAGAGTTCATACAAATCGAAAATATTCATTGGCCCCTTTTCATGATCCTTGGCAATGAAAATGTTATGCACTATTACGAATTCAATATTGTCATCATCTTCGTCTCCTAAAAAACCGTTTCTTGTAGATTCTCCATAGGATTAGTACAAATCATAACCACTTCGTCATACATAAACCACAACGTTTATGTTTTCATCTACCAACTCGATTTGGAAATCATGTAATGTACAAACTGTGAAGGCGGATTTGGTGAACGCATAATGATAATTTAGTAGATAATACATAACTCAAAATAAGGAAAATCACATCTACTAGCTGCAAGCTGCCACTTCTCATACTTCTATAATTGCTTTGGTAAAAATTATTCAGGTGGATGAAATGAAACTGGAAAATGTAATTTTTGGTTATTTGAATTGTGCACTAATGTATGCATTATGCTTCAACTGAATTCGCCTAGAAGGTACGAGCAATACCGACAATCATATGCTTACCGATAACACTTATTTTACAAAGCAAATAAGGTAATGCAATTTTTATATAACGTTGTCTCTCATAACTGCACAGCTGAATATTGAAGCGTCCAATAACTCTCTATTCATCTTAAGAGTGCGGAAAGTGGTACCGAATGAAGTGAGAAAATGATAGTGATAGTAGTGAATTTTTTATAATTCTTCAATACCCAATGTCAAAATTCTTCAGCTTTATAAAGCACAGTTCGTAGGGTAATGGATATCTCATGCATATTCTGGGCTCTCCTCATTGTTATTGAATTCTCATTTGATCGAATCGTATCATACTGAATTGTTGATTATGGATCTGATTTTCAGGCCAAAGACAATGCCTAACCTTATTTGGGGAATATGAAATATTCACTTCAATTATTTCTTCCAAGTTTTTTAAATTTTTCCAGTCGGTCCGGAAGCGACCGCCATTATTTCAGGATACAGGTGTATTTTAAATGAGCCATAAACATAGTAACATAGTAACCACATTTGATTATTTGATGAAAAATGAGAAATAATATATATTGCAATGAAACTACTTGATAGAAAATGGAACATGTTCCAACTACTGCAGGATTGAGGCATCTTATCATTGAAAAAATTGCAATTGATATTCTCAGAGCAATTAAAATTCCTTTTTAGTAAATGCTAATTCACTTTTATGAGAACTCAAAACTTTTCATGGAAGTGAAAATCCAAAAAATTAATTTCTTCGTATAAAATAAAATCCTGTTTGAACTGTGTGAAACTTCAAAGAATTATCCTAACAATGAATGCCCGCAAGCTTACAAAACCAAAAAATCCCTTTCTTATAAAAAAAAGTCCTAATATTATTCTAGAATTCATGAACGGTCTGTGACGTCAGTACCCTCATTGAACGGCACTTGGGCAATTCAAAGCTGATGTTCACCTTCTTTTCATATTTATATGCCGCGAGTACAAGTTTAAAGTGAGAGTATTATAGGTAGGTATAGTTTTTAAGTAACAGTGGTCTCGGTAGTGTAGTGGTTAGCACATCTGCCTATCAAGCGGAAGGCCAAGGTTCGAATCCTCGCTGGGCCACCGTGCTGGGTAATCGCACGTTGAAAGTTGAGGCCTCGTTGATCCATTGCTCGCACAAGTTTCGACTCCTGAGGGTTGACGTTCGTCAGCTGGTTAACGAAAACGAACAATTTAGAACAACTGGTAAAATCGACTAGCTTGATGCCAACGTATGTTTTTTGCTGCTTTCAAAAATTGTGAAATGGAAGAAGGTTTTAAAAAATCTGATTCGCATAACCCGCCGATTCAGTTGGTGAATTATCTGTGGAAAGGATTGAGAAGAGAAGTTAGTTATTGCCTCCATCTACGGCATTGTCATGGTTGAGTTGTTAATACTGGGCAGTCAGGAAAACAATGTAGGAAGGCAGTAAGCGTTGTTTGTTATTTTGTGATATATTTCATTATACAAACTCTTTCATTCAGAAATGTCTCTCTCTTAGCGACAACAAACCACTTGTTTTGTAGTTCAATCGTACTCGGAACGCTAATAAAACTTCCCCTTAATTATTTTTTGAGGTATTCACACAATCAGGAACAATAAACCACTTATCTCAACTCATTATATCTGGTACGTAAAATTCTTGAACATAACAGAAATGTGTAAACACGTTAAAATATGACAGATGGTCGCCAATAAAGGAGATGACGTCACAAACCGTATCTTCGCCGCAGGGAGCCACTTTCTGGCATCGTATGGAATTGAAACTATATTTTTATATTATTGTCGCCAAACAAGAACACTGAACAATTATCAGTTTTGAAAATTAGAAGAACATTGCAATTATTAGACAAATGTTAGGTGAGTTGATGAAAATGTTTAAATCACTGACAAATGCACTGTTTTGATCAAATCATGAAGCACCAATGATCGAATGAGAGGATGACTAAAATTTTTACAAGAATACAGTTAACAGTTAAAAAGCTAAGAGATATATTCACGTGCATCAAAGATAGTCACGTCATAAGTACAAAAAATAATAAATGAAAACTAAGGACATCTATCACTTCTTCGGACTTCAATGATCATCATTCTGGCTCACGTTTCGTATTGAAATTGTTCGTTAGTTTATAATTCCGTCCAAATTGACAACGGTAAAAGCCATGAATGCTACAATGATGAATGGCATTAGGAGATTATGAGAGACACACTTCATGGACCGATTTCGATCGTTACACAAAAGCTCATATCGCATCAATAATCCAATCAAATTAACTGTTCAAGAGCCCAAAATGACGATTTTCGCCTACCCGAAAAGTAGCTGTGGATTCCGGCAGACACATGTGTCCTTATTATCCCCTAAAGTTTGCGCCAGATTCTGTCCGTGCGTTTAGCAACAATTAGCGGTTGAATGCCGGAAATCATTATTTTTTTTTGTTTTTTGCTTATATAATGAAAACTATGAATCGGATCGAAAAAAAGTTGAATTGAAAGTTGTAGATAATTGAAAAATCTATCGATTAGCGTTGGTCCGATTTCGATATTCCGATTTGTTGCTTAACTATTGAGCTCGGAAGTTGAAAAAAGGCGTTTTTTACATTACTTTATTAAAAAATGTTGAAATGCATTTGGGGGTTGCAACTGTGAATTTGGGAAGCTTTTAACTTGTAGAAACCACAGTTCCAATTTGGTTGAAAACCAATTGATAGGTTAGCAACAATCTAATTTGTTACTAAAAAAAGTGTCCCACTAGATTGTTATTTCTTGCCCTACGGATAATCGTAGAGCAATGAACGAAACAGTTTCGGATAGTCAAAGAGTTGACCTACAAATTATCGTTTTTGGTAAATCGATTTTTTCAATGTGATACCTTTAAAAATGGCGTCAAAAAAACAACGTTTTTCAAACTAAAAAACAATTAGGAAAAACTGATCGTATCAAAATGAGAGACAATGCATGGGAAAGCTGCTATTTTTCTACGAATTTTGACAACCTTACTTTTGTTCCACGATAATTAGGAGCCAAGATAACACTTTTCATCATTCAGTTTCCCCTTCATTTGTTTGTTTATATGAAGCAACGAGACCTCGACGACTGCACAGAGCAAGAGTCATATTATCCATAAGAACCAGCAGAATTTGTTTTCCACAATTATTTATCATGATTATTGATAGGATAAGTGGAGGTTCTTCCAGGACCGTTCGACGTGCCGTGTAGAAGGGGAAGCCGGAGAGAGCGATCTACCGCTAAGCGGCCGTCGAGTGCACTACGTGAAATAAATTGATCAAAGCCCAAAATGACCACGCTGTCTGTATCTCGAGGAAATAGTGGACAAGTTTTTTTTTTTTTTTTCAATAGTGCATCGAGATATGATCGAATATCACTATAGCTTACCCGGTTTGTTTTCGGAAATCCCTCAAATCGCAAATAATTCAATTTTTACGCTGCAAATGTAGTGAATTATTCGTTCATTTCAAATTCAACTCTGATAATGCGATGTCAAATGTTACCTTAGTTAGACGGAGAGAGCAAGTTTTCTCTGACATTCGAAAATGAATAAAGCACGGCTCATCTCCTTTCCAATTGATATTTTTACAAATGTGTATATATGAATGTTATTCAATATTAAGATTTTTGGCCCATTTATGTGCTACATTATTCTTTGATATTTACAGCTTGTAACTGAAAATGTCCATAAACATTCATCTATTCACATGTTTATTTTGTCTTCGTTAGGTTAGTCAGGTCCTATCAGACATTTCAGATACTTGGCAAATGACAAAATGAACCAATACGGCGGCATCTGCCCCCAGAAATTTTCGTTTGTTTCTTTCAGCAGAGTGTGATTTCCATGTTAATACTACTGTACAGAGTGTCCCCGACTGAACAGTTTGTATCGTTCCGGCCGGTTATACTGAGTGCGCGAAATAAACATTCCATTTGAACTTTTATTTTGGTAGTGATTTGAACATGTATTATTGTTAAGCTGACTTCTGTGATAGTTTACGTGAGAATATTCCATTTTTTCGATTTCCTAAAAAGGTAAGGTTATTCATTATACATAATTTCAATTACATCTATAGGTCAAAAATGTTTCGGTAGTAGTATAATTTAGATACTATTCTTTAACTAATGTTCAAACTTTATTTCATTTTATTTTGGATTCACTTACAAACACATTTTACAGAACTAACATGTATGGATACTTAAAAATTACCTTGTGCTAACCTGAGGAAGACAATACTACTATAAAAGGAAGTCATAACGATATTCCCAGAGGAATAGTGTTAAGAGCGTTCTAGGTATTCAACACATTAAAATGAAAAAGAGAAAAGAGAATACATGTACAAGACAATTATAAGATACAATTGAAATATACAAGCTCTAATATCATTTCGACTGGTCATTAAGGGATACAGGTCATTTCTGATGATTAGGAGATTGCATTGTTGCATCATGTTATTAAAGTAGTTCCCAAGATACAGACAGCAAGGTCATTTTGGGCTCTGATCAGTTTATTTCACGCGATGCATACGACGGTCGCTCTCTTCGGCTTTCCCCTCCACACGGCACATCGAACGGCCCCGGAAGAACCTCCACTGATCCTATCAATAAATACTATGAATAATTGTGAAAAACAAATCCTGCTGGTTTCTATCGATAATATGACTCTTGCTCTGTGCAGTCGTCGAGGTCTCATTGCTTCATATAAACAAACAAATGGAGGGGAAACTAAATGATAAAAAGTGTTATCTTGACTCCTAATTATCGTGGAACAAAAGTAAGGTTGGCAAAATTCGTAGAAAAATAGCAGCTTTCCCATGCATTTTCTCTCATTTTGATACGACCATTTTTTCCTAATTGTTTTTTAGTTTGAAAAACGTTGTTTTTTGACGCCATCTTTAAAGGTATCATATTGAAAAAATCGATTTTCCAAAAACGATAATTTGTAGTTCAACTCTTTGACTATCCAAAACTGTTTCGTTCATTGCTCTACGATTATCCGTAGGGCAAGAAATAACAATCTAGTGGGACACTTTTTTTAGTAACAAATTAGATTGTTGCTAACCTATCAATTGGTTTTTAACCAAATTGAAACTGTGGTTTCTACTAGTTGAAAGCTTCCCAAATTAGCAGTTGCAACCCCCAAATGCATTTCAACATTTTTTAATAGAGTAATGGAAAAAATGCCTTTTTTCAAATTCCGAGCTCAATAGTTAAGCAACAAATCGGAATATCGCAATCGGGCCAACACTAATCAATAGATTTTTCAATTATCTACAACTTTCATTTCAACTTTTTTTCGATCCGACCAATAGTTTTCATTATATAAGCAAAAAACAAAAAAAAATAATGATTTCCGGCATTCAAGTGCTAATTGTTGCTAAACGCACGGACAGAATCTGGCGCAAACTTTAGGGGATAATAAGGACACATGTGTCTGCCGGAATCCACAGCTACTTTTCGGGTTGGCGAAAATCGTCATTTTGGGTTCTTGAACAGTTTATTTCACTTTTATATCGAATCGATGGCTTTATGCGCTGGATCGCTCTCTCCGGCTTCCCCCTCCACACGGCACGTCGAACGGTCCCGGAAGAACCTCCACTGCTCCTATCAATAAATATGATAAATGATTGTGGAAAACAAATTCTGCTGGTTCCTATGGATAATATGACTCTTGCTCTGTGCAGTCGTCGAGGTCTCGTTGCTTCATATAAACAAACAAATGGAGGGGAAACTAAATGATAAAAAGTGTTATCTTGGCTCCTAATTATCGTGGAACAAAAGTAAGGTTGTCAAAATCCGTAGAAAAATAGCAGCTTTCCCATGCATTTTCTCTCATTTTGATAAGACCATTTTTTCCTAATTGTTTTTCAGTTTGAAAAACGTTGTTTTTTTGACGCCATTTTTGAAGGTATTACATTGAAAAAATCGATTTTACAAAAACGATAATTTATGGTTCAACTCTTTGACTATCCAAAACTGTTTCGTTCATTGCTCTACCATTATCCGTAGGGCAAGAAATAACAATCTAGTGGGACATTTTTTTTAGTAACAAATTAGATTGTCGCTAACCTATCAATTGGTTTTCAACCAAATTGAAACTGTGGTTTCTACTAGTTGAAAGCTACCCAAATCCACAGTTGCAACTCCCAAATGCATTTCAACATTTTTTAATAGAGTAATGGAGAAAACGCCTTTTTTCAACTTCCGAGCTCAATAGTTAGGCAACAAATCGGAATATCGAAATCGGGCCAACGCTAATCAATAGATTTTTCAATTATCTACAACTTTCGATTGAACTTTTTTTCGATCCGACCAATAGTTTTCATTATATAAGCAAAAAACAGAAAAAAATAATGATTTCCGGCATTCAACCGCTAATTGTTGCTAAACGCACGGACAGAATCTGGCGCAAACTTTAGGGGATAATAAGGACACATGTGTCTGCCGGAATCCACAGCTACTTTTCGGGTAGGCAGAAATTTTACGAAAAAAGTTTATTTGATTGGACTACAACCCGAGAATAAAAACTCGGGTCTTTTGAATATCCAAATGATCGATTTAATTCAACTGTAATCAATGGGTTTTTCAATCCATGGCCAAAGATGCATCTTTTCATGAAATGAAGCGAGTTTTTATCTCGACTTTCAAAGGCATTAGGTTTATTGAAAGCAGTTCACTCACATACGAATACTGCTATACAGAAGAAAAGCAAACACAAATTATCATAAACTAAGTTGTCAGATGAATGAGTTGTCTGGAATAGTAATTTTTATTCGTTGTAAATTGCGTTGTGGATAAATTTCAGAGTGATTCAGACTTCATGGACCGATTTCGATCGTTACACGAAAGCTCATGTCGCATCAACCCAAGAATCAAAACTCGGGTCTTTTGAATATCCAAATGATCGATTTAATTCAACGGTAATTAATGGGTTTTTCAATCCACGGCCAAAGATGTACCTATTCATGAAATGAAGCGAGTTTTTATCTTGATTCCAAAGCGCAATAAAGGATTTTTTTGAAAGCAGTTCACTCACATATATGAACACTGTTATACCAAAGAGAAATCAAACAGAAATTATCATACATTAAGTTGTCAGATGAATGAGTTGTCTGGAATGGTGATTTTTATATTCGTTGTGGATTGATTTCAGAAGGATTCAGTCCCAGTCAACACACGGACATTCGATGGATATCCAGTGGACATTCATTTTGGATATGGAAGATATCCAGAGGACATCCTGTTTGTATCCGCTGTATATTTTATGGACGTCCGGTGGATGTCCCGAGTGGAAGAAGCTGGACTTCCATAAAATATCCTTCCGGGATATCCATAAGATATAGGTCAGGGATATCCAGAAGATATCGTTCAGGGATATCCAAAAGATATTGTTCACGGATATCCATAAGATGTTGTTAGGGAAGTATGAAAGATATCTTCATGGATATCCAGTGGACATTCATTTTGGATATGGAAGATATCCAGAGGACATCCTGCTGGTATCCGCTGTATATTTTATGGACGTCCGGTGGATGTTCCGAGTGGAAGAAGCTGGACTTCCATAAAATATCCTTCCGGGATATCCATAAGATATAGTTCAGGGATATCCATAAGATATCGTTCAGGGATATCCATGAGATATCGTTCACGGATATCCATAAGATGTTGTTAGGGAAGTCTAAAAGATATCTTCATGGATATCCAGGCGTCATCCATTTTGGACATCGGATATCCCGATGGTATTTGGTGGATATTTATGGACCTCCCGACTGGGAGAAGCTGGACTTCAATAAGATATCCATGTATTGGTAGAGATAACCATAGAATATCATTTTCCATAAGATATGATTCAGGGATATCCATATTATTAGGGAAATTTGTATATGTCAATCTCAATATTGAATACCGCACCTTCTTAGTTTGATTCACAATAACAGGGTGACTACTATAAACATACTCCATGAACTTTGTAGTAATTTCAAAATAACCTTTGACCAGCTGATTATAATTCATTATCATCGATATAATATGGATACATGGAGACTCCACACTTTCAAAAACCACCTCACTCAGGATAAGATTGAAGTAGGCCATTCAAATTTGAGAGTTTTCAATATCGAGAAAAAAAAATTCAAACAAATAAAAATTGTATCGGTGAGACGAAACAATAATTGCTTAAATGAAATGCTATTGTACCAGAGAAATTAAAAAAGAGGATCAAAGATAAAATGTATTCATACTATTGAATATAAAAAAATACATTCAAAATGTATTTAACAAAAATAAACTCAATGAATCCAAGAAAAGATTAAAACGAATTTGGTCACAACAGATCACTATGGAAAAAGAAGAACACTGTTTATTGTTTCAGTTTCTTGGGGTTTTTTTTGTTTTTTCAAAGACAGCAGGTGTCTTTCTTTGGCCCTTCTTAACCAGCTCTTTAAAGCTTCTTCTGCGAGTTTCCTGTTTTGGGCCAGACCATTAGAATTAGCTGCTTCTGAAATTTGAGTGAACATTAATCTTTCAGAATATATATATAAAACATTGGAATATACACGTGTATATTCCAATGTTTTATTCTTTTTTTATGATTCGTTAGTAACATCGGTCAGGAATGTTTTTTGATGATCAGTGCCAGAAAATTGCCAGTCGATTGCTGGAGAAAATAATACAAATTAATGTGGTTAGTAGTTTCACTCTCTGTATTCCTTCGTTTTGTATTGTGTTCTGTTATGAACTGATCTACTGAAAAAAAAGGAAATTCAGTTTTTTACTTCCATCAATATGAAGCTTATCAAATATCTAGAGAAATGAGGAATAATTAATGATCGACAATACGGATTTCGCCTTCAAAGATCAACCAGTGACTTATACTATTGGCTTATGTTTCTCATATTTGGCAGTATTCAATCGAAAAATTCGAAGAAACGATAGCTAGTGCACTCGATATTTGCTATGCTAGGAATCACGATCAGTGATATTCTCTCATGGGAAAACCATATGAGATCGATCGCTAAGGGTGCTTCCCAGAAACATGGATTTCTATTTCGTGCGTAGAAATACCTCACTTTTCGTCAGCTTCTAATGATCTACAAGGCTCAGATACGACCTGTCTTGGAATATAGTTCTCATGTGTGGAGTTCGGCACCAAAACATTCATTGATGCTTCTCGATTCTATTCAGGGAAAGATAATCCGTCTTTTTGGTGATTCTTCGCTCACAGACTCACTCACTTCATTGTAACATCGTAGAAGGGTCGGAGACTTGTCTCTCTTCTATAGATATTTTCACGGTCGGTGCTCTTCTGAATTATTATCAATCTTTCCACCCTTAGCGATATCTACAAGGATGACTCGACGAGTACAGAACTCTCACTCCTCTGTTGTGAACTTGGAGACATGTCGAGCATCTCTTGCTCAGGGATCTTTTTTCAATAGAGCAGCTGAGCTTTGGAACTCCTTGCCGAAAAATGTTTTTCCTGAGGCTTACAAACTTCAAAAATTCAAAGTTAATGTTAATTCGTATCTCCTCTCCCTTCCCTTTTGTGTGAATATTCATATAAAAAAAACTTATCTGAAGTATCCTCTAGTTTATTGAGTCAAGTTTGAATTGTCACAATTGATGTTTTTTTTTATTGTTGTCGTGCGATATGGCCACCACATCCACTCTTGTTGTACAAACTACCATTTACTTTAGCTCCAAACCTTACTACCGATAGACTTCTTCCGTTTCATTTTGATGTAATGATATAATTTTGATATAATCTAGAAAATACAGAGTATTGCGAAAGTTACCCGTAAAATTCGTAAATTCGAACAGAAAAATTCTAAAAGGATACCTCAAAAATTCAAAGATTTTCAGGTTAGGCTTTTCGATTTCTATTGAACAGTAATATCAAGCATACAACAGTCAGTGGTTTGAAATCGATTAAGGCTGGTGAAAATTACCAAGAACTTTCAAAGCATTTATTATTGCTAGTAAATCAATAGATGCAGTTGAAAATCAAATTAGTGCTTATTCCAGATATTTTTCACACTCAAGATCTAATTTGGCACAGAGTGATCGAAATAACCAATTGCAGGCTTGAATTAGGATTTCAGGTCATAACATCTCTATCATCTATGCTTGATTTGGATTTTCCAATTTTTTGTATCTTTGCCCTATTCAACTGAACAGTAATTTGTGATCCAAGTACTACTTGGACCAATGAATTGCTGGTTGAATATCGGACTTTTTACAGGAGACGTTGGACCTGCGATGGTTGAATATTGATAGTAACTGGTAATTTATTCTGATTGAGGAGCTATTGTATAGCGAAACAAGTGTAGCGATTTTGTAAACCCAATGTTAGTTTTTGTCAAATATGGATTTTCAACAACTATCGACCAGTTCGATTCATGAAATGAAGTACCTTTCACATACGTTGACAAAAATACTGCTTTGTGATTATATAAACATGGAGTCCATCTCAGAATCGCTCAAAGATATATATATTCGATATAATTCAATATTGCTTTCAACGTAAAAAAAAATTGTACGGGACAAATGCCAGTATTCGCAGGAAGTTCCAAAATTAATCATTCTATCATTCAAAAAAAATTAAATCTTATGTTTTGTGTACTGGGCGCAATATTTTGCAGACATTACTGTTTTGTTCTGTTTTTTGTGTAGCATTCAAGCAACCATTTTTCGAGACCATATTCAAATTGGATGGAACAATACCAACAAAATCGACGTATGAAAAACTTCATCAGTACCACCTACAATTTTAATTCAATCTATTGAGGAATCTCGAGGTGATATATTTTCCGCCAATAGTCCTATTCGGAGCGTTTATACTTTTTTCTATTCCCACCCGTAAATATGCTGATTTCTTGACAGTTCACTTCACAAGGTGAATTCCTCCAATCACAGAAAACAAAATACTTTGTGAAAACATCACAAATACGATATTGAATTTGTTTCATTCAAGCATATATAAATGTACTTATATCTGAAATATTTTCTGGTTTCTTGAGTCAAGTTTGAATTATCACAGTTGATATTTTTCTGGGATTGAAGGACTCCCAACTACAGGTGGCCTGGTGTTGAAGCGTTAGCCCTCTGAAACGATCTACAATTTCGCCTTTTTTTAACTTGACATTAGTAATTCAATCTGTATCGTTCGATATTGAATTCAATAAGATTATTTCCATGGAGTTTTTGTTTGATATCGAAAGAATACTCCATATCTAAAATCGATTATCAATATGATACTCTAAAGATAGTCCTGAAATTTTTACCTGGTCGAAGAAAAAATAAACTATACAACTCGAATTGATATTGGCCATATCCTCTCTTGTTGTACAAAGTACTATTCTGAACATCAGAACGCTATACATGTCTCGGGCAATATTCATCTGCTTTCTGAATCGACAGTTGGTGCTCTAGGGGTCCAACCTCTTGGCGAGTTCGGACACACCTTACAAAACGTTTGATGAAATATTTGGAAGATTTCAATTCGTTATGGTGCGTTCGAGCAAGCAATGTGAAGGTTAATAATTATGATTTATCGCGTCGAACTATATCATCATCATGAAAGTTCACTATTGTGTTTTATTCCTATCAGATTGTCATGGATATGAGCTGGGTTCATAGCAGAAGGATGACAACCAAATATTCAATATATATTTTGTACGTGTTGCGATGCTTTTCGCGTGGAATTTTCTGTTTCACACTATTGAGGGTCATCGAAAGTCCAGAAAATTCAGTATTGAAATTACCTTGAAAAAATTCACGAAGTCTTCTCAATTGTCTTCTCTGCATATATATATGAATCATGCGATTCTTCACAAACACTTTTTCTCATTTCTTGTGAATTGGAAATCTCGGAAGACCTGATAGACTTCATTAGAGTTTCCTGATCATCATCACCATTGCCGATCAATTACGAAGAGATTGATGTTATTCTGCTCAATGATCTCTTCTGATTCAGTAATTTGGAACTAAAATTCTTTCAGTTGTTCAAATCTATCATTTTCCCGTTAGTTATGTGAGAAGTAATTTACAGCATTGATTTTCTTCTATGAGTCTTGCTATGTTATATTATCCAATATTTGAAATTTCTCACAGATATTCGTAAAAAATATGTTTGTCTCTGTAGAGATAGATCGTGACCGAACTCAGGTAAATTCCATTTTATAGCTAGAGGATTTCAACTTCGTGTTGCTGATGTTGCTATGTCATTGGACGTTCAAAATACAGTGTTGAAGCATTACAACTGTTATTTGCAAAGATGAATTCGTTTTGAAATAATTTGCATCCAATAACTGCACAAACCTTTTTTCGGCACCATTTTGATTTTTAGTGGATGTATTTATATCACGAACATTTTTTTTCCATTAGTTTCATTTTTTCACTCAATTTTTCAATCTTCAGAACTCATATCGGAGCAATCTTCTTTCAGTGAAAGCATATATTTCTCAAACTAATCCCGATTCTTTGTTTTCGGAGAACTAACCCTGCTAACTATCTAGAGAAAGGTAGTAACTGCAGAAAGTCTCAAATGAAGTTTGTCTGTATGTGAATTCTCTGTTTGCATTCACACCTATTCCTGACGGAAAAAGGCAGCATTTTGAACTCGATATGTGCGAAAAAAACAATAAATACTTTCTGCCTCCGAGAAAAAAATGCCCTGAAATACTTCATGAGAGCAGAAACTATACATAACAAGTTAGTAGAATAGTATCTACAAGTCCCAGCTAAATGTACTCTAGGTGGCGTTCATAAAATAGTCAACATTCATTTGTAACTTAGGAAAGCAGTAGTCATAAAAATCTCAATGTGAAAGAATGTTTCTCCCAATTCGAACACAGATACTCTGCACAAAAAACAGCAAATATCACTACTGATGTTGTTCACTACGGAATCAACAAAATTTGAACCGAAAAAGACGGTTTTTTGTGTGTTTCTTTTGTTGTTGACATATTCGCCTTCAAGTTAACGAATAAATATCTTTACCATTTCAACAAGTGGCAGTAGAAATGAAATCGGGAATTCGAGAGCAGATTTTGTGGTATGGAAAAGTTTCAGCCTGATTGTTATGAATTAGCTGTTATATAGAATATTTCCCTCATATATAAAATGTCCCATAAGAGCAATGTAATTATCGAAAACTCACAGCGGTGATAGCATTGTATCGAAAACTTACAGCGGTAATTACACTATATCAAGTCACCATAACAACACATTTGAAACCGTATCCTAAACATCAGTAAACAAGACAAATAAATGTCAGATAGACTTCAAGAATAGAAAAACATTTCGCGTTTAGGTGAGTACTCCAAACAATCTATAGAGGAAAGTATAAATGAACAAAAAATTACATTATTCGTAAAATATTCCAATGAATTACATTCGTGCATAAAAATGACCAGATAATTTCGCACTCAAGCGTGATATCTTATACAAATTGCATTCGGTTATTTTCATATTTTGTAAAAGAGCCCTCGTCCTTCGGCCTCAGGCACTTTCGCCAAAATATGAAAATAAACTTTTTCAGATATCACGCCTTCTTACAAAATCATCGGAAATTTTTATGCACTCGTGCAATTATAACCGGAAATGTCTTTCTCTATAGTAAGGCACTACAACTCTCTCAGATCATCACTTTTTAGACCGGTTGGCAGTGACATAGTCGTATGTTGAAATAGCAGAAGCTGAAACAAATCGTTATCTGCACAGATATCAAATCTTTTCGGGAACTTCGTGTTAAAAATGAGTGTTTGTTGAAACACATTGCATATTTCCAACTAGTATATATACTATACTTTCAGATCAATATCATGATAAAATCATTCCAATTGTATTAGGAACATTGAGGAGCACAAATCATGGAAGTTCAAAGACACTTCGTATTGTTTGAAGTATGCCTTCATGTTTTTTGTGATTCGAACGATTGTTTTCATGTGTTCCAGATGCAACAGAGCCGATAAAAGTTGTCCAAATGCATATTCAGATCTGTTGGTATCAGATTCGAGTATTAGTATTTTGTCTCACAAAGAGAGTCTGTAAACATTCGGTTCAATAAATATAATAATAATAATAAATTTATTGTCTGCCTCAAAATAATACATAAATTCGCTATTTGACAACAATTATGGCAAACAAAAGGTGAAGTGTTAGGTCTGATGACCGATTCTTCCACAATCTCCTAAAGAAATTTTAAATAAACACAAATATTCTATATAAACCCTGACCAATTACAATGTTTTTCAATGAATGGACATATAAATAGACATAGAAATAAAACAGTAAATGGAAACATTTAAATCAGTGCATATCCAATTAGAAAATGAGACAATTGAAGCAGATATCATTGATATGTGAGTAATTCGATTTTTTGTTTTTTTTTTATAGGAGTTCAGAGATAGGGAGAATTTTGGTATATCTAGTGAATTGCTTTCCGATGCAATCTGATATGAAAAGGAAGATTTATATATTTCTTTATTATGTTTGGGAATATCGATCAGTTTCTTCCTTCTCAAATTCAGACTGTGGACATCAGTTCTATATGTGACCTTCCTGTACAGATATTCCGGATGTTTGGTCTTGAGTATTTTATAAAAGAGGCAACGCGAATGGAGTTTCCGACGATTGGCCATGTTGAGCCAGCCCATTTCTTTCAGTTTATGAGATATTCTATTTCTCCTTCCTATGCCATGGATTAGACGCAAACAAGAGTTTTGAACTTTCTGAATACGGTATGTATCTGCCCTACGAAGAAATGGACCATAGACTGTGTCGCAGTGGTTGAAGTGAGATAGAACCATAGAGTCAGTTAACATTTTTTTAGTTCTTATGTTCATTTCAGCTCGATGTGGATAAAGTAATTTCAAGGCGGCATAGGCTGTTCTCATTTTCGCGGTGACATGTTTATTGAATCGTAATTTTGAATCTATATGTAGCCCTATATTTTTGACACAATCGCTAAAACTCAATATTTCATTTTTCACTTAAATTTGTAGTTCATTTGATACCGCTATTCTCTCGTTTTCATTTCCAAACACAACAGCACATGACTTCGATGTATTTATTCTCAGATGATGTTTTTCTGATAACGATACAAGTGTTGCCAAATCATTATTGAGCATGTGATTTGCTTGTTGTATGTCTTTCAATTTGAAACAATAATAAACTTGCGTGTCGTCTGCATACAAATGATAATTACAGTGGGAAAAATAGGAATGAATATGTAAAATATGTCACTATGCCCCGGCCTATCATTCAAAGGATTGATGTCTCAACGGTCAAAGTAGCTCTAGCATAGCTTTCACCCGGTCAGAGAATTCAAAACGGAGATAGAGGATAAATATTTGTGACTAAGTTCTGAAATCAGAAGAGATTGGGTTTCCGAAAGTTCAAAGAAGACATCTTCAAAAATATCCATTTCTTTTAGAAGGTGCCGTTTTTCAATTGACACAGCAATTTTCGAGGTAGATTCGAAATCTCCCCTTCTACACTTGTATAGATTCCGATAATGATTCCCAATTCTTTCAAATTGAGGTAGATCAATAAAACTAAAAGCAACGAAAAAAAAAAATGAAATAACGTTGGATTGTGTGCCAAAACACATCTATTTCATTTTAGATTTTACTATGTCGCCATCTGGTGAATTTTCTCTGTAATTTACCCACCGCCGTGACGGCCGATTCCTGTTGTTTACAGTATTCTGCCGCCCTTGATACTTAGTATCCATGTCGTCGGGTTCAGGGCCAGGTTTTTTACAAACTGCTGTGGAGATTCTTTTTCGTCTCTAGAGACGTTAGTGATTTTTAGGGCCAGTTGCACCGTTTTTCTTAAGTTGTGCTTTATCTAAGCCAGGCTTTGTTGCTATGGATTT
This sequence comes from Zygogramma bicolorata, assembly GCA_032362365.1. NCBI lineage: Eukaryota > Metazoa > Arthropoda > Insecta > Coleoptera > Chrysomelidae > Zygogramma > Zygogramma bicolorata. The sequence goes on from JAVJAQ010002116.1 coordinate 196,910, forward strand.
GCCAATCAGCTTCCTTGTTCCTTAACGATTGAGCCAAGCTTAGTTGAATCTCTGCTGAGTTGAAGCGGTGCAACTGACCCTTAATGCGCGATATTTGTTGGATTTTTCGAACCTTTTCTCGCTCTGTCCTCAAGGACAAGATTCACCGTCGAGTCCCGTGCCTGTGACTATTTTAGGTGGGTAATAACCCCTTCCAAGAAACCCTGAGATTGAACCTTTACAATTGTTCATTTTGAATATCACTATAGTTAATTACCAAACTCGGCATTCCCACACATCCTCAGCAAAGATCTAACCACTAATAGAATCTTCTGTCAATCCTTTTCTTTCTGGAATGTATTTACAATGACTTCGCACCAACCTTTCACCTCAAACGAGCAATTTAGCCCAATAATTGGCCTTGGAAGATATGAATAACAATCAATTAAGTGCGAGCCATCCGTTTGTGTGGAGATTTTACCGACTCATTAATTAATTACCGATATCAATTATGGAGTCTTCTTCGTCCACTTGATGGATATCTGTTCGAAAAGTCACCTAGTCATCTGAACGGATCGTGATCTTCGAATAAGAGCTTAAAGCTTAGTGATTAATTATTGACGTTGCATGACTCTGTTATATCGTGTAGACGTTTTTTTGCTTTGGTATACAATAACATGCACTGAATTCTTGGAAATGTTTGTCGAACAGAAATCGATGGTGTGCAAGAATATGAGTGGTCTGATATGATGGAATTTTATGAGGGTCAACGACTGAAGGTCTGAAATTCAGTCTATGAATGAGAGAGCAGGCAATCTGCAGAATTAGACCGATCTGCAATCTGAAAGACATGTTCACCAAACAAGTAACAGCGGATGATGTTGTCTGATGGAACGTTTGAGAGGATTTTCCTATAGAAATCATAAATGAATGAAGATGGCCGAACAGGAAAAAGTAATATTTTGGAATCACATGACAAAGAAATAAAACGGAGTAACCTAGTGGTCAGGGCTATGGAAAATCTCAGATCTCTACAGAAACATTTGCCACCGAATTCTTCATGACCATTGTTCGATAAATATTTGCGATTCAACTTTTCACATAGCAAGTCGTTCCGATTATATCATAAAGCTTGTGGAATTATTTCTTTTGATGGGGACTTCATCAAAATCAGATCAAATCAAGTCAAAAAAATGCTTTTATTGTCCTAAGACAGTGTTCTGGAACCTTTCTTTCAAATTCCACGATGAACAAATATGAAAAATATCACAGAAATTTAAAGCACATGAAAACAAATTGAAGCATGCAGAAATGCCCTCAGTCAGCTTAGGGTGTTCATCCCCCTCCTAAGAATTCACATCTCGTCTTCCTCACTCCTACACGGAAAAAAATGGTCCAAGTAAAACTTTCTCCTGGCTTTTTCTATATTGTGCTAAGAAAATAAATACCTGAATTAAATAAAAAAGCATTTTGTCTCCAGAAAAATAAGTATTCTGAACGCATGAACTTGTAGCTATAATATTGAGTACCTACAGCGAGTAGTTCGAACACTAGATAATTCACTTCGTATAATGCCAGGTCAACATTTCACTAGCCGTTGAAAAGTGAATTTTCATATTTATTAACCTGCGGTTTCTGAAAAGTATATCATCACTACAGAAGCTCATGTTACATGCATAATAGAACAATTTATTTGCAGTAGAAGTTGGTGTCCCTACGGAAATGTAACGTGTTCACCTACTTGTTGATTTTTGACCAACTCGGGATCAATCGGGAACAATCGCGTTTAATTATGCGTTTTTACCCGCGGCCATCGGCAAAGACAAACCGGCGTCATTCCAAAATTTACATTGGGGTGGTGTGTACCGTGGATGTGGTTTATTTATTGTGCCGGAATTATAAAAAATATATGGAGTTAACGCCGGTGTTTTGTTGATATATGTTACATCACTGTTTTTTGAAGTAGAAATAGTTTTAATTTGGTTTGTTTTTTTCATTCAAGAAATGTTGTCGTTGAAGTATAAGAAAGTGATTTAGGTATATCTAGTCTATGGAGTAAGTTTTGTTGTCATTAAAATTCTTATGAGAATTCACATATTTTTACTTCCCCCCATAATTTCTTCAATTTTCAGAACGTTGTAATCGTACTTGGTGTTATACATAACTTGAATTTGTTATGATCTCAATAGAAAAAGTTATTTCCCTGCCTGTACAATCAGTCATGATTTTTGAACAGATTGTACAGTACAGAGAGATGGAATAAAGCTACATTGAAGGTGAGACAATATAAACCACCCAGAAGTGAATCATTTGATAAGGCCAAGTGAACCAAAATTACTAGCAACAACCATGCAAGTAGAAGTCATATCGATATCGCCATAGATCTTCTCTATATTGCCAATACTCTATAACTCTAGAAGATAAGTTTCTCCAGAACTGTTTATAGCGTGAGCCTAAATGGTCAAGACGACAGTTTTTCGATGTTTTTTTCATCAGTGTACACTGGTATGTCCTGGACTAGTGTATTATTAACCAGGGGAAATTAGGTTTGTCTTAATTTCCGTATTGCTACTATGAATATTGAAAAGATTCATGAAATTTTTGGCATTCTAGAATTTCATTGACGATACAGCAAAATTATTTAATTATGAAGTTCTTGAAACGTGTTTTGATAATCTTCCTGATTCTCCTTATAACACAAATAACGTAACGATCTATTTTCTGCCAAAGCTAGACATCTGGGGAATTGTACAATTAAAGAAGTGTTTATACTTGGTTCATGAATCACACTTTTTCTTATACTTTATATTTCACTTTTACTATAACTAAGAAAGTTCTCACAATGCTGATAAATGGAGGCGTTCATACACAAAATGTTAAAGAAAAAGTGTCGTGTATGAACGCTTCCATTGATTAGCATTGTGAGAACTTTCTTAGAGTAAAAGTAAAAGATAAATTGAAATTCGAAGTTTGGTCTATGAACAAGTTTCTCAATATAATAAAAAAAGATTTTGAATTTTTGCAAGTTTTTGAATATAGAAGAAAGAATGGCACAAAATGATCAAAGCACTTAACACTGAATCGTTAAGTATGCACGACTTTTTTTGTATATGCAGATTCACACGAAAAAGAAGCCCTGTAATGTTCAAAGGATATTGCGTGAATCAAGGGACAGAACATACACATTAACATTCACTTTGAATTTTTGAAGTTTATAAGTCTCAAGAAAACCTCTCTCCGCAAGGAGTTCCAAAGCTAAACTGTTCTATTGAAAAAAAATCGCTGAGCAAGAGAGGTTCGACAGGTCTACAAATTCACAACAAAGGGGTGGGAATTCTGTACTCGTCGAGTCATCCCTGTGAATATTGCCAAGGGTGAAACGATTGATAACAATTCAGAAGAGCACCCACCGTGAAAATATCTATAGAAGAGAGACAATTGCCTTTCTCTGAATAGAATAGAAAAGTTTCAATGAATGTTTTGGTGCTGAACTCCACACATGAGAACTATATTCCGAGACAGGTCGTATCTGAGCCTTGTAGATCATTAGAAGCTGACGAGAAGTGAAGTATTTCTTCGCACGAAATAGAAATACAAGTTTCTGGGAAGCACCTTTAGCGATCGATCTCACATGGTTTTCCCATGAGAAAATATCACTGATCGTAATTCCTAGCATCGAGATACTTTGATTTTGTAGGAACAGTTACTCCTGAAACCTGAATACAAGATGATGATAGATCGACTTTTCTTGAGAAGAGACATGCCTGGGTTTTCCTAGCATCAAATTCCACCAAGTTCATGCCACCCATTCTTTTATATTAACCAAGTCATCGTTGATTTTATTGACGTGAATGTTTCTTTGAATTTTTGTTTCTAGAGCTGGTATGTGGACTCTGGAATTGAAACTAGTAGTATGTAAAGTACTGTCGTCCGCAAAACTCAATCATCACCAATCATTGATATGAAGCAGAAACAAAGTGGGCACCAGAACTGAACCCTGTGAAACACCTGCATTTATTGGGAGAATATCAGATGATACTCGTTTAGATATTTCCTATGTACGCTATCTATTTGATTCAATTTTCATATGATTGGCATATAAATTGAGGAAGAAAACTCAGTGCCCGTAGTGCCATAGAGACAGGGGATTAGATGTTTAAGATGGACCCCTTCTATTTTTTTGTGAACGAATCAAACGTATTTCAATGATATACACGTGCCTATCAACAGAAAGTGTTTGTGACTTTTTTATTTTCGCGTCTCCCATAGAAGTTGTAATATCTTCCAGAAGTTTTCATCCTCTCCAATTCACCATGCTACATCTTCTTCATCAAAATCCTGACTGTATCGTTGATAATTGCAGTCATAACTAATGCACCGTTTTGACAAAGTATAACCCACATTACTCCATAAATTAAACGCACCAGTAATATTTCAGTCTCATGCCATTATACGAGTTCTCGAGATTTCACACATGCCCAGAAAGACAAGTTAATTTGCTTGTAATAATTTATAGTGCGGTTTACTCAAAAAAAAACAACAAGTTCCGAAACTTCTGCTTCATAGACAACAGCATACTTAATTACCTCTCTTGCAAACTTCATTAAACGATCAGAAACAATTTATTGCATTCAGGCATGTACAAGAAAGTAACAAAGGGGTGAATAAACAGTGTGGAAGTCATGATAATTATGTCAAACAGAGCAAGTTGTTTTTAGTTGTTTTCCAAATGTTACTTTTTCAGGCATTTTTATGTCACCAACTCATTCAGTTTGAATTTTCCGAGATTGCATTTCAGTTATGTGGCAATTAAATTTAAAAATCTCACAGAGAATTGGATATCGAACACTTCGATTCACTATTGAATATTAGGTGTGAGAATATAAAACAAGAATTTTTGTTATTGTTAGACTTGTATGAAATGTGATACGTAGGAGTTTTATAAAAAGCACATTACGAATTTTCAAAAGTAGGTCAAAAACAAATCATGTCTGACTCAGAGTTACAGACGAATAAATTTGTCAAGAATCAGATTTTTACAAAAATGTAATGAAATGTCATAAATTCAATGTGACGACTCTGGAATGGCAGAAAAAAGAATTTAAATACGATCACATTCATTTTTACACAATCAACTCAAGTTTTCAAGTTTTCACCATGAAATAGATAATTTTCATTAGCTTGTGAGTGGATAATAATTATATAAATTATTTCATAGGTGATTGATCAATACGGATCAACAACAACAAGGGATTCGATTTTTGTCTCTTTTAGTCTATACGATTTTTGAAATGGTTTTCTTCCAATTGTTGATGTAATAAATGAAAGTTTTTATAAGTTCATACGCAAACTTGAGAATATTTCTTCAATAAGGTAAAATTATGCATTTGCTTATTACCACTTTTACTAAATTGTTTTTTTATGTTCTGGTTCCCACGAAAAGGGATAACCTATAATGTTCAGACAACATCGTGAGAACCAAGGGAAAGAAGGTAGGAGTTGGTGTTCTTCTTGAATTTCTGATGGTTGTATGCCTCGGGGAACACCTCCCTAGGCAATGAGTTCCAAAGCCTCGCCGTTCGTTGGATGAACGGGTCTTTGAAGAGAGATGTTCTGCAGGTCTCCAAGGTTACCACAAAGGGGTGTGAAGACTGAACCTGACGGGCCAATCTCGAAGAGACTGCCAAAGGAGGAAGGATTATCGACATTTCACGAGAGCATCGCCCATGAAAACATGTATAAAATAGAGACAGAGCGCCAACTTTTCTACGGTGTTCCAGAGAAGTGAGCGAGTTCGTTAGCGAGGCATCACCGACGAGACGAATTGCCCTGTTCTGTACAGAGTCCAATAGTTTCAGGATATGTTTAGGTGCTGCACTCCAAACATGGAGACCGTAGACTCCAGGACAGGTCGAATCTTTGCCCTATTGATCATAAGCAGCTGACTAAAAGTGAAATAGCTTCTGCCGCGAAATAGAAAACCAAGTTTTTGGGATGCACTCTTGGCAATGGATCTCACATGATCCTCCCAACAAAGGTTATTGCTGATAGTAATGCCAAGCGTGGAAATGGATGGCTTCAATGCTATGGTCACCCCTGACAAGACTATGTTGGGCACAGTGGAATCGGCCTTTCTAGAGAAAAGACATGCTTGTGTCTTGTTTGGATTGAATTCTACCCAGTTATTAGATCCCCATTCGAAAACTGTTGCCAAGTCCATATTTATGTTGTTAACATTTCTTCCTCGTTCATTTCTGGTCTCACGGGCCGATATAGGAGCCCTGGAAGAGAAAGCGGTATGGAGGGTACTATCATCCGCGAAGCTGTGTGTTATTTGATTTTATGCTAATTTTAATTGTTTCTTACCTGCTGGACGTTTGCGGTGTCCTATTGGGATCGTTTTTCAATGGGTATCAGTTTAGTGAAATAGTTATATCAACCAATTCTAAATGAAACAGGCACACTACATACCCTCAGAGTGGTATGTGAGAGATTTATGGCTTATTTTTTTGTCCTTTCTTTCAAAAGAAGTTTTTTTACAGTGATTTGAATGACGAAATTCGACTTATAACTGGTTCTGTAGTATGGCTCCACTGCGTGAAACTACATTTTCAACAAAAAAAAACAACGTCTTTCGAAAAAGTCCAGTAGAAGTTATTCTGTTTCAAAAGTACTCACTCCTATGTCTGATAATTTCCTAGTGTTTTGTAAGTAGGAATTTTTGAGATATCTAAAATATTGAATAAAGAAATTGTGAGCTTTGATATTATAAAATGAATCGGTATCGATCTACCACAGTGATCATCGAGAAGCCATAGTTTATTCAGTGTTCATGTCAAAATAGGTATCAATTTTTGATTGAAAACGCTTACTGTCATTCTCTCCCCTTAGTGGCTACAGTTCCTCGTATTTTTTCTGTCACAACAAAAAAACTAACATTATGTTCAGTGTTGATTCTCGGTAAAATAAACCAAACCACGAAAATGAGAACAAAAATAACATTTTATTGACTGGACAAGTATCTACATCAGATCAGTTTCGCCCGTGTAATTTGATAGACCCAACTTGCGTAACAGAATGATTCAAAACACGTCATTCACTGCAGAGGGCTTTATAAATATTCATGCTTTCCAGCGGTTTAAATCAAAACCACAAGTATTTTCTTTTAACAGCTGCCAGTCACTGCAAGGAAGGTCTGCTTTATCTCATTACGGAACTTTCGGACAAGTCGTCACCGCTTCACGATCACGAGTATTTTGTTAGACAGGTGGTTTCGACCTGTCGAAATTTTCGGTGGTCTTTCACTTTTACCGAATTAATATGTGTCAGGTTCGTGGTTGATTAGTCACGGACGTTTATACAGGGTGTTTCCTAACTACGGTTCCTAACTGCAGGGGGTGATTCGTAAGGTCATTATAGGAAGAAAAGTTCCTATTAACATATGTCCGGAGTTGCTTCGTTTCTGAGATACAGGGCGTTGAAATTGAAGAAAAAAAAACGGTAATTATGAAATATCATGAATATCCTGGTACCGATTTGGTTGAAATTTGGTATATTTATTTGAACTAATAAGGCGCTCATTTAGCCCAAACTAAATTGAAATAATTATGGCCAGTGGCGTCTCAGTGGGCACCACAGCCAACATTATTGTTAAAAAAAAAGTACGCCCCTGACTTTTTTTGGTAATTTTTTTTTAGATCAAGCAACTGAAAATACAATTTTTTGGTCACCAGTATTTTCATCATATCTAGCTTCGTTTTAGAGAAAAAACAAAACCATAAAATAAAGAGCAAAAATAAAAATATTTACAATTGCGATATTACAGTAAATGAGCGAAATGTCCACCTTCTGATAAAATACACGACCGCATTCGATTTGCCATTGTTTATCTGACACGTTCAAAATTTAATGTAGTCCTTATTACATTGCAATTGTCAATTATTCGCTTCCTCAAGTCATTCACATCTAGTACAGGAGTTTTATAAATCATATCCTTCAGATGACCCCATAAATAGAAATCTAGAGGATCCATATCAGGACTGCGAGCTGGTCAATGTTGAGGTTCTGCACGTCCAATCTAGCGATTAGGGTAGGTGTTGTCGAGATGCTGACAAACAAGAACACTAAAATGAGCTGGAGCCCCGTCGTGCATAAACCACATGTTGTCTCTTACAAGTAAAAAGTCCGTGTAGGATTCACCTCTTAATCTTTCTGTTGAAAAAATGGGCCAATTAGGTAGTCACCAATAATTCCTGCCCAAACGTTCAGCGAAAATTGATGCTCAAAATGATTTTCTCTAATAGGGTGGGGATTTTCATAATAGCATTCCGTGAAAAATTTGACTCGTCCGTAAATAAACTATTTGGTAAAAAATTAATATTGTGTTCCATCATATGAATTAACCACCTGCAAAACATTAATCTTGAATGAAAATCCCGAGGCAGCAGAGCTCAGATGGGTATAGGAGGTTTCTTTTCAGAACTTTCCAAACGGTTTTCGGACTGACTTCAAGCTGCTGTGCAATCTTCCTGGTACCATTTGAAGGATCTTCTTCTATCGCATCAAGTATAGCTTCTTCTAGTTCAGGCGTTGTTACCGTTTCTGGTCTTTCACCACCTGCATTTTTATTGAAACTCCCAGTTTCACATAATCTTGCATGTTTTAGCGCAAGGAATTACTCTGTTAGGATATCTGTCCTGGTAAATTCCTCGTGCTTCTCCCGAATTTCCATTTGCTTATCCATTAATAAGGTGCATGTCAGCCATTTCAGTGTTAGTATAATTATTCATGATGGAATCGCTGCAAATTGACAACTCTGAATTATTACGGATGGTGAACAAATATCAACCAATAATCCAAAACAAAAATTAACTTTTTCAATTTGAAATGAGATATGTGTAGGAAAAACCCTACTATCAATGTCAGCTGGTCTCCAATGCAGGTGTTCATGATATGCAATAGAGTGGCTTTAATTTTTTTCCTCGAAAACGAAGCTGGATATGAAGAAAATACAGGTAACCAAAAAGTTGTATTTTCAGTTGCTTTATCTGAAAAAAATTAAAAATTACCAAAAAAAGTCAGTGTCGTACTTTCTTTTTACAATAATGTTGGCTCTGGTGCCCGCTGAGACGCCACTGGCCATAATTATTTCAATCTAGTTTGGGCTAAATGAGCGCCTCATTAGTTCAAATAAATGTACCAAATTTCAACCAAATCGGTACCAGGATATTCATAATATTTCATAATTACCGTTTTTTTTCTTCAATTTCAACGCCCTGTATCTCAGGAACGAAGCAACTCCGGACATATGTTAATGTGAACTTTTCTTCCTATAAGGACCTTACGAATCACCCCCTGCAGTAAGGAACCGTAGTTAAGAAACACCCTGTATGTTCGTATGACTCACACTTCGGGCTCTATTTCCCAGGATTTCTTCAACGGAGAAATAAAAATGACACATGAACATACAAAAAACTCATGATGTCATATGGTAACAACTATGTTTTTTTCATTTGTACATTTTTTCATTTGTTCAGAATGTTACACTTTTCCAAGAATGCCGACCAATAAATATATTATGTTTCAGAATTATTATTAGTATTGATCAAATAATGACAGTTGCCTGTAAGATTTTCACATATTAGGGTTCACTAAACCGCGACAAGTGTTTTTCTATACAAAAGCTTCCTTAAGCAGGAACTTCAGGAGTTTAAAGTTCCTGCTTGTTGAAGCTAAGGTTTCTATAGCTTGTCGGCTCTGGCTGATGTATTTATTGTTGCAATCTCAACAATTGATTCCGTGAATTGTCGACTTTTCCGTGATTTCTGATTCACCTTATGGATTACATAGGTAGGTTGTTATCACCACAACTCGAACATTGATATCACTTTGCGAAGTTTTCTCAATTGTTGCAAAATTCCTCAGAGAATGCAAAACTCCTATGATGGAAGTAACATGAAGTAATTGGCAAGCGATCTGTGCTGAAGACCAGAGAGTGTATTCAAAAAAGGTATTTTCCTTCCTAGGAGATGTGAAGGCGTTGTTAGCTCAATTTTCATACCAAGCACAGTTTCTTGGATCAAAAAGATAAATACCACGAAGAATTTCTGATAGATTGACCTTGAAATCACCTCGAAGGACATATCTCCGAGAATTGACACTGTTTTCTTCGTATTCAGCGCATCAGAAACAGTGGTATACCCATTTTGGGATCGACAAAGTTTTTTTAATAGCTCAATTTCGAAACGACTTCGGAGGGTATATTTTTCGAACTCAACATTACATCTTACGCTTTGAGCGCATCAAAAAAAAACAGAAGAATGATTCAATTTTTGAAACCATTTCTCAATAATTACATTTCTGTACAATTTTTTGTTTTAATATGATTCGAATATAAGAACTTCCAAATCCAGTTTTTACTTTGTTTATGCAACTTCTAATGGGCTATAGAATAATGTTACAGGGTGCTGAAGTACTTGAGCCAACCCCAGTAATTTTCAGAAACAAACCTGCATTCTCTATTTCATTTCTCAATCCTCCAGGAACATATAGAATACCAAGGAAAATTGGATCTATTTTTGTTCGTATGACTCACAGCCTCTTTTTCCCAGATTACTTTAACGGAGAGAGAGGAAATGAGACATGGACATACAAGAAAACGCAGGATATCATATAGTCACAACTATATTTTCATTAGTACATTTTATCATTTGTTCAGAATATTAATTACTTCTGGTGGGTTTTTTATTTGTTTATTTCCTATAAAGTGTGTTTATTTCTTATTTTCTTTTGGAGTTACATTTTTCATTATAATTTTTCATTATAAATTTTTGTAAAAGGTTGAAAATAGAATGAAATTTATTAAAACAACACAATTTGTAGCAATCTTCATTAAATAAAAATTATTTATTAAAATATCTTAGTGGTGCGTTAATTTTGCTGGCCAGTGTATTTATGTACTTTACAAGCTGAAGTCGGGCTTAAACTACCAACAAGGTTTTGTGGTCCGATATGAACTTCGTCTGTTGATAATTGGTCTGATGTTCCTTGTAATCGATGAGAAGTTTTGTATGCAACTTTCATATTTACTTTATCGAATATCTGTTCTCCAAGTCCTCTTTTTGAATGAGTTCCATAAATATGGGACTACTCTAAACTTATGACCACTCGTATCGTTTCAAAAGGTCGAAGTTTTACGAGTTATTTTCCCGAATTTCCATTTTCTCATATTCTCATCATTTATCTCTGAGAGCACTACACATTTCCTTATCCTGAAAATGCTTACTTCAATAGTGAAATAAATCAGGAAAAAAAATTAAATGATAAATTACAGACCCATTTCGATAATTTCAGTTCTCTCTAAATTAATTGCAAAATCATTGCATAACAGATTGCGTGAATATCTTGAGAAATCAAAATCATTGTTTGAAGGACAGTACGGTTGTCGAAGATCCAACGATACAGAGTCTGCAACACTTGATGTAATTACCTGAATTCAACTCGATATAGACTCGGGTAAAAAATGTGGTATTCTAGCGCTTGTCTTCGAAAAGATTCTGATACAGTTGATCAAATTTCATTGAATATCTTATATAAAACTGGTGTGAGGGGCTGTGCTCATGAATGGTTCCAAAATTATCATCTTTTCAGACAACAGCTTGTATTCATGGAAGACGGTAAAGGGTTGCCTAAAACAGTATTGTGTGGAGTTCCACAAGGATCAATCCTTGGAGCTGTTCTGCTCCTTATTTATATAAACTCATTATCGGATTCAGAGCTAGCTGGGAAAATAAAAATGTTTGCTGATGATATAACCTTAATATATGATGGATACAGTTTGAAAAAAATCAAAACGAATATGTTGAAAGACATTGAGAAAATCCCATCTTGGCTTGTGAAACATATGCTAACGTTAAATTCTGAAAAATCCTTATTTATGTTCACAACTAAAAGAACTAGTTTAATCAACTTGAAAAACCCCATTAATTTCAAAGAGTTGAACATAAAGTATTCTCCAATTTTGAGATTTCTCGGTTTGTATATCGATTGAAATTTATCGTGGTTCAAACACATTGAAATATTGAGACAACAAATATCACCTATGATCGGTATTTTATTCAAAATTAGGGAATATTTGCCGTTAAAATATCTGAAATTAATTAATTATTCTTCAGTGTTTTCCAAAGTCCAGTATTTGGTTTCTGTTTGGGGACCAGCAAAAAAAATGTGACCAGACCGTTGGGAACACTACAAAACAAAATTGTCAAGTGTATATTCAAATTAGACTACCAGGAACCTACAGTCAACTTATACGAACCGAAACGACTTCTAGATATTTCCTCCCTTCATAAACTCAAAATTTGTACTGTCATTCACCAGATTAAAAATAACTTCAAACACTCTTATTTGGTTTTCATACCTGTTAGTAACCACCATAACCATTCTACAAGGCATTCGAACAATTTGTCAGTTATGTAAATGAAAACAAATTTGGGTCAACAATCGATTTATTTTCAAGGCATAAAATTACAATGAATTACCAAATTATTCAAAATCTTGTGGCGAACTGTAATCCAAAAACTATTTGGAAACATATTTATTATCGTAAGTTGGACTTTTTTCTTCCACAATAACATTTTGACTATTTGCACACTTGTGAATTTACATTAGTGATATTTGGAAGTATTCCGATTTTATTACTTTATTTTTCTTTCCATTTTTATTTATATTATTTTACTTTTTTCTCCACTAGTAACATAATGCATGTTTCGTGGGAAATGAATAAATGAATAATAATAGTAATAGAAATTCACGTTAAGTTCGAGTGATATAAGTTTTTAAGGTAACTGTGAAAAGCGTTCAAGGTGATGATAATTCGATTTTGATAATTATATAAACTCCAGAACGTTATAATATTATCATTTCAAGTTCTTTAATACTGCAATTCAGATAGTTATTCAAGAAACAAATAATAAACGAAACTCCGGAACTTCCAACTACGAATCTATTAAAAGCAATGTTCCATCGCTCGAAAAAGCACTCTCCAGAGACATTCCGAGTCCATTACAAGATAGCAGTCATGAAACTTTTATCGAGAGCATTTCCATAACAGTGGCTCTGAAATCTTTATTATGTAACCGTGCTGAAGGCATCATATTCTCCCTGCAGGGCACGAGACTTCCGGTTTCTTTCGGACTATTTCTCGAAGGCGACAAAATTTGACACACGCGCCGGTAATTGTGGAAGATGGCCTGATTTCGAATCCATTGATATCGAATATGGGGTCGAGATTATTAGATATCGGATTTTATTCGTTAGGGAAAAAATTGCCGTTGGAGGCGATTGTGTTGGGTTTAATAGGATCTGGACCCTAGGGATGTGCCAATGAATATAACATGTTTTCTTTCGAGATCTATGTTTTCTCCAGATATTGCAATGTTATACTAATTGTATTCGAGTTGTTTTGTTCCTGACAGAGAATCTGATACTATTCCATTTACAACCATACATGTAATTCTGTCATTACTTACGTCATTGAAGGTTGGGAAGTGTCATATTACACACCTCTACTTCCCGCCCTCACTTCCTGCCCTCATTTAATCTATTCTGGACTTTATCTGTCA